>JAUZSU010140642.1:0-15583 GCA_034780255.1 Parotocinclus maculicauda | reverse complement strand
ATGCATTACAATGTGTTACCACAAGAAATGCTGAAGTAATATTACCGTGTGTGTGTGTGTGTGTGTGTGTGTGTGTGAGAGAGAGAGAGAGAGAGGGGGTCACCTACTGATACAGGTGACTTCAATTAGAGCTAGGACAGGAACAATCAATATATCAGTCTAAAGTTTAATAGGTTATAGTGAATCCTGCTGTATTGGAGTCTTCTAAAGACAGATGTGAAGGTCTAGGTTCAGGAAATTGAGCAAGGTTGGTTTTCTATAGATCGCATCATGATGGGAAATTCTCCAGATGCATTACCGCATTCAGCATCCTGCAGGCGGCAAGTGCTCCATTTCTGTGTGGGGGTTGTCTAATCTTAAGAGTTATCAAATATAGGCTCTCCATCAGCAGCGAGATCAGTTTCTTCCCTGTACGCGTCTTACTCCGTGTCTAATAAGCAAAATTGACGGCTTAGTGTTAATTTATTTGGTCCATTTTAATGAGGCATTAGCCAAGTCAGAGTCCTACGACGTGTAAACATACTGGGTCAAAATAAATTGTGATTGAAGAATGCATTCTGTCTTTGTCTAGTCCAGTTATGATAGCATGTTGAATTTCTCTTTCTATAGCATTTAATCACTGAAATACACTGACAAGAAACAACCTGGTCATGTTTTTGGTTGCAGTTTAAAGCAGTCGGGTGTTCATACTGGTAACCCCTGGCCCCCTTATAAGGAGAGGACTCCACTGCACCCCTGCTATAAAGGCCTAGTGCGACTTCTTCATTGCAAAACTTTGCACATTGTCATCTTTACCCTGTTATACAAGGTGCTCATGTTTTTATGCTTCATATGTAGTGTATAGTAATTTATTTGCTTAAGTGAATTTACATAAAAGGCTGACCTCTTGGCGTGTATGATTCAGATTTGGATGGATCACCAAAACATGTCGGAGCATGTCTTATGTATGGTGCTGTATCTGGTTGAACTGGGATTGGACAACAACGCACAGGAAGACAAGGAGGAGGAGGTGGTTAATTTACCTATAGCATTTTTTATTAGTCTAACAAAAAGCAAATGTGGTAGCTTCATTTGAGATACATTTGAGTACATTGTATTCCACACGGAAGTATTTTAAACGTTTATCACCTTTCTCTGAGTACTTTATAGTCATGAAGATGTCAGTTTTGATGTCCTTTTTTTTTTTTTTTTTTTTTATGTTTTAAATTTATTAATTTTTTTCTTTTTTGCTCTAGTCTATGATTTATTCATGGATTAGATTCAGTTTAATTCCCAAAAACTCACTGAGAGTGATGAATGGTGTGCATCTTTGCTTACTTCTCAGGAACACATCTGTTTAACACATTTCCCCTGTTGTAGGAGCCATATATTGAGGAGCACTGCCATGACAGCTGGTTCCCCGGCACCAGCTTGCTCTCCAACCTACACCACGTCATTAACTTTGTGCGAGTTCGAGTGCCTGAGACTGCACCTGAGGTGGAGATGAAGAGAGCACGTGAGAGGGAGCGGGAAAGGGAAAGGCAGAGAGAGACACCCCCTAGCACCAGCTCAGACACATCCACTTTTGGACAGGTCAGCAGCAAAACATTTACTGTTAATGTCTTCTTTTTCACAGACAGTTGTTCATGCATCATCTGCTAGCATTTCTGTACGTTACTATTTATTGAAAAGACTCACTGTTTATGTTGTTTTATAACAAGTTAATAAGACGTTCTAATATGATTTTTTTTTTTCAAACCTCATCCAATTTTTCTACATTTACATTAATATGACGCTCTAATATGATTTCACCCCACAGAACTCCAGAAGGCTGACAGGGAATTGGAGAGAGGTAGCTTGGAATTGAGTGGTCTTGTTTTTGGGAATGATTTGAAGTGCTTGGAAGTGTACAGTAAATATTTGGGAGTGAGGCTTTTAAGAATTGTCTGGATGCATAGACTGAGCATTCAGTGATTTGGATAGCTACTGTAGAATTTTACACCGTTTTGTAGTTGAATGTGTAGGGCTGTGTGCTGAAAGTAGTGTAATAAACATGCATGTATTTTATTACATTGCCACTAAAACATGAAGAAGCTGGAGTGCTTATTATGTAAAGTCTGTGGGGGAAAAAATGTTATTATGCGAAATGTTCTCTGTGCCCAAGGGCTTACTGAGTTCTGGGATTTCATGTCCTTACAGTGTGGCAGACTAAGGCTTTTTTGATGGCCAATCATTTTTTGGCATGTGAGATTGATTGATGTGTAATGGTTTTGACTTGCGTGTGTGTGTGTGTGTGTGCGTGCGTACACATAAATACTCTGCTTACAAATTGTAGGGGATATAATTTTTGTGAGCAGCGTGTATATGGGACAGTGAGTGTCAAAATGTGATTACATTGAGTTTTTATTTAATGGGTATAATAAATATTGCAGTAACAATTTACATACTGCAGCCATTTCATGCACAGTCTCTCCATTTTGATTGCTCAAAAGTAACTGGACAAGCTAACAATTATAAAGATAAGTTTAAATTTAAAAACTTTGATTCAGTTAGTTTGAGGTCAGTAGACTGACATGGTCATGGAAGATTTTTCTTTGCCTTATTGCAAAAGCAACCCAAGAGCATATGTTATCAATTTGTACTGTGAAGTGCCTGGGTCCTGTCTGTGTGGAGTTTGCAAGCCCTCCCCTTGTCAGCGAGGGTTTACTCAGGTTTTCTCCCACAGTCCCCAGACGTGCGTTAGGTTAATTTATTACTCTAAATTGGCATTGACTTGCATGTACATATGCATAGTCTTGAGATGACCCTGTATATGTGCGTGCATGCGTGCGTGCGTGTGTGTTGCAGAAATGACCACTGATGGCAATATCAACGTTATATAAGCCAAAAACAAACTTACTCTCAACTTAATTATAATTTTTTTGGAGACGCTGTGCTAAAAACATAAGGGTTATTATTTTAAAATGTTATTGCAATATTTGTTAAACTTTTGAGTTAAAACTAAAAATTGCCTCTTCAGTCACATTTTAATTGCTTTGTTTTAAATTCGTTGTGGTATTGTATAGAGTCATTAATGCAAACGTTATGTCACTATCCAATTCCATTTTGACCAGTCTATCTGTTCAAGTATTTAAATACATATAAGTAGTGAACTATGTGGCTAATTGTTTTCCTTTCCAAAATGCGTTCGTGTATTTGTCTGTTGACTGCCGAGTTAGATTTTGTAGCAGTTTTATATATTTTTATTTTTTTTTTATTATTTTTTTTTTTCTAGACTGTATCTCAGACACTTTAAGAGCCATGGGCTCAAGTGCTGCTGTCATTTACCACTTTTCCATGCAGGTAATTTATGCTCTAGTCTTCCTTGGACTAACGGGTTGTCTCCTTCAGAACCTGCGTGAGGCACAGCTATTCAGCCTGGTGGCAGAGCGCAGAAGGAAGTTCCAGGAAATCATAAACCGCAGCAACCATGAGGCGAACCAGGTCGTGAGGCCCAAGTCCTCTTCGCGGTGGTTGCCCCCTGGTTCACCGCCTCAAATGGTCACTGAAATTCTGGAGATCAGAGAGAGCATGCTGTCCCTACTGGTCAAACTGCACCAGAAACTCTCAGCCAAGCAGAACTCGCTTACTCCCAGCTGGCTGGAGGAGGCTGAGCCAACCCACCACACACACGGAGACGGCATCACAGCCATCGAGAGGATATTGGCCAAAGCAGCGTCACGCAGTAGACATAGCAAGCGCTGTCTGCAGGAGATCTGTGGAAAAGTGTGTCCCCCTGTACCTCCCAAAAAGAACAGCCCAGGAGACAAAAAGAGCATGGATAAAGAGGAGAGGTTTGTCTGTTGGTGTTGTCTGTCAAAAATGTGCCATATAAACTGTTACGTTTATGTCTGTATGGGGGAGGACTGAACGAAGGAGAAAAAATTGTCATGTTATTGTCATGCATGCAGCATGATGAGATGATTACAGATGCCAAACAGCGCTCAATGTTTAAAATCTTTTATAGAGAGGGCAAGGCTTGCCTATATACACTGCTCACATACATTTTGAAATATCCCCCAATTTTTGTGAGCAGTATATTTTGATATTATTATTAGATGGTAGATGTTTGTTTTTGGGTAGTCAAGATGGTTTTTTTTTTTTTTTTTTTTTAAAG
Organism: Parotocinclus maculicauda; assembly: GCA_034780255.1. NCBI lineage: Eukaryota > Metazoa > Chordata > Actinopteri > Siluriformes > Loricariidae > Parotocinclus > Parotocinclus maculicauda. The sequence continues at coordinate 11,448 of JAUZSU010140642.1, read as the reverse complement.
TTGCTTTTTAACCCGTGTTCCATTTTTTTTTTTAATCTGGTAAGTCTTTCATTGGTGTGCTATTTTTAGAATGACCTCTAGTCTCTAGTGTTGAATGCAATGTCACTATATACAGCACTGCAGTGATAAAATTTCTACATCATAATTGGGCCATTTAGGCTGCATGTTGCTGCTGCCACTGTCTTGGATTGATTGAAGTTCATCTTTCAGGCAGCTCCTTTTGTGTAGACTGGCACTCTTTCTCCCCTTCTAAAGGTGATTGAACAGATTATAAGTCTTCCATTAGCACCTGTTATGGGCCAGACACCACCTGCAAGTCAAGACAAATCGCACGTACAGACTGTAACTGCTGGTTGCCTTGGTAACGGTGCTTGGTCTGGTGGTGAAGGACACAGATGTTTTTCCAGTGTCGCGTCTCAATGCTGTTTGTCCCTGACATGTCAGTGGCGGTTACTGAAGTGTTTCGTCCCTGTCTGATTTGCTTTATGTCCTCTTATTAAGCCATTCTATTCTGCTTGTTGTGTACGTAACACCCTAAAGACAAAACCATGAATTTGGATCGTCCCCTATCTTGGGCATGTCCTATAAAGCACCTTTTTCTTCTTGAAAGTATGAGGGATTAGGTTTTCTTCTAGACATCCAACCATGCCTGTTGACTGGGTCCAATTAGTGTACGTCTTAAAGTAATGCCTTTTGAAATAAATAAGAAATGCTTTTCATTACTCAATGTTTAATTAATGCTTTTTTGATTCCCCTTGCATTTCCTTTTCATTCTCTCAGGCGGCAGAGGGCCAGAGAGAGACAGCAGAAGCTTCTGGCTGAATTTGCCTCCAGGCAAAAAAGCTTCATGGAAACAGCAATGGATGTTGGTAAGCATAGCAAATTTTTCTTCTGTTGACACTGGTATTGTTTAAAACATGGGAAGTCCATCAAAGTAAGATTAAACTTTATGCAACTTTGCACAGTGGACACATTCATACATTTTCATTAATGTGTAAATATTTGCCTCAGTAAGTAGTGCAGATTTGTTGACTAAACACAGCTCAAGGTGTGTGGACTGTACCGTTTCATGTTTGTACCTTCTCTGTATGTTTTATGGGTGCATTAAACTTGTAGGAAGTCCTTGAACAGAAGAGCTTTAGGGCGAAAATGCTAACTCTGTACCAAGGTGACACTGTACCTCCCCAAGCTGTGTGTGAGTGCACGTCCGTTCGCAGGGGAATTATCCCACAGTATATAAGGGCACAGCTGTTCAGTGTGCTAACAGCCTTGTCAGTGGAGAGGGACTGCTTTTACAGAATGGTTAGGAGATGAATAATGTTGCTTATTGCCACTTATCATCATTATTTATAACTCACTTTCACAGTGTAGAGACAAGCCTGGGGAACTGGATGTGGCATATCGGGGGGGGGGGGTAGTGGTGCCACACGTGGTCATTTTATAATTAAAGTAAAAAAGAATTACCTACCTACTATCTTCTAGGTGTGCATTAAATGTAACTTTAAGCTATTGCTAGTTTTACACCCACCGAACTTTTTATTTTATCAGTTACAATTACCATACAAATGCACTTTAGTTTTAAGTCAAGTCAGATTTATTTATATAGAACTTTTTTACAATGGAGCCACTACGATTTTCTCTGTCAGACGAGCTTCAAGCTATCACAAATAATATTTACACTAATGACGGAGGAACAATAGATAAACATGCCACACTTTGCACAGGGAACAAGCTCAACAGAAGCGATGTTAAACAAATTAATTAATTACATGTACTTGGCTTCAGGTTTGGATATGGGTTGGTGATGTGTGAGCAAGGATGACTCAGCGGATAGAACAATAGACTTCTTGCAGTAGGTCCTCAAACGCTGCAGCAGGTGATCCAATAGAGTGCTTGTATTGTTGATCAAAGCGCCGATTAAAAGTGTGAAGCTGATGTATGAAAATGGTATCACAATTTTCTGAAGATTTTACAGATAAAGATTGAAGTCCAGCTGTTTCTGTACAAACACTTGGTCCCCATTGCTCTAACATTAAGGACTACCACAGATCAGGTTCTATTTGGTTGTGACCCAATTGCTTATTTATCTGAAAGGTACTTAATAGGTCAGATCACACAGAGGCAGGAATCACTTGCTTAGGTGGTAGTTTAAGACTTTATTCCAGACAGTCGTGTCTGTCTAAACAGATAAAAACAAACTTAAAGTATTTTCCGATCAGTGCAATCAGCTTCCACCAGTCTTTAGTCCAGTCTGTCCAATTGATCTGTGCAGCGTTGTGGCATATTTTAGGGACACAATCGGCATCATTTCCCCAAACTTGTGTCCTTGCCTTATGTTGAGGAAATTAAAGAGGAAATCATCATAATTTATGCAGCAGTTTATTTTCCTAACTTAAACTGTAAACAACATAGGACATGGGTGGTCCAGGTTTACTGATTTGCACATGAAGGAAACAGAATAACCTAGTGGTGGTACAAGCAGTTGACACAATTGCCTCACAGCTACAGAAATCCTTGAGTTTGTGTCCTCTCCCTGTATCTATGTGGGTTTAGTCCAGTTTCCTCCACATTCCAGAGACCTGCGTTAGGTTAATTGATCGCTATTTTGGCCTGGTATGAATGCATCTGTCTTGTATTGATGTAACCTTGTCTTGGAATGAATAGCCATTGCTGATGCTGTGTTAAATAAAACAAACACATAAAGGACACAGTAATGTGATTGCAGTCTGGCTGACTGGAGATACAGTTTACATACAAGTCTAAGGACGTGGTTAAAATATTATCCAGATAGAAGATTCATAAACAGGCCAAGTATAAAAAGGGACAGTGATTATGCTTATTTAATATTGTGGTCATACTTGAGCAGAATGCTGTTGTTTGGTGTTAATTACAGTGATTATCTTTCACCTCACCAACCCCCAACCCATGTCAGAATTTTGTCACATCTGAGTACAATTTTTATTTCTCCTTTATTGTGGTTACTTGATGTCCTGTCAGGTTTTCTGACAGTTGAGAATAACTGGCTGCCTGTGAGATTGCCCCAGGTCTTTGGCATTGACTTCCAAACAAAACATTTTCCCCTTCTCACCCACTTGGCCCCTAAAGCAATAAATCAATGTAGTCAGGCTGACATTTGTTGGCCCATACTGTAAAAGTGTTGAACACAGTGTAAAATCTTGATTGTATTTTAGAAAAAAACATATTGGGGTGAGTAATAATAACTGCCCCTCCCACTTTAATTATTTTAAAGTAAGAATAAATAATATATATGGAAGAAAGATGGATAGTTATTCATTGTTTTGGTGAGAACGGTTTGTCTTTTTGCAGGACAGTGGTACTCTACTGGTTAAGGTACTGGACTTTGGACCAGAATGTCCATGGTTCGAATTCCACCTCTGCCGTGCTTCCACTTGAGTCTTTGACCCGAAGTCCAGAATTGCTTTATTTGTAACTGTGAATCAGTTGTAAATGGCTCTGGATAAATAACTAAATGTAAATATGCAGTCCTTAGAGAATTACTAAATGATTGAGTGGCTTGCTTTTGTTTAATTAATATATGGATTTGTTTAACATACTGTAAAAAGAAGTGTTCACTGGCTGTAGGGGCAATAATAAGTTTACTTTTTAGGTCCAATTATTAGAGGTTTCAGTCTGCTTAATCAGCAACAGACATATATAAAATATGCTTGTTAAACTCAAAAGTTTGTGTGTGAGATTGGTAGTACTCTGCAGTAGTTTTTAACATTACAATCTTCAAAGCCACAAACATTTTCATAAGAAGCTAGCCAGAGAAAATCTTTCGCTCCCCTGCTGTGAACGATTAAGTGCCTATAGACATGTAAATGAATATGCTAAAAGAGGTGTGAATAAAAATGGCATTCCCAAAGCCAGCTGAAGCATTGCTAAGAGGGAAAGACCGTGTTTGCTGGAGCCCACTCTCATACTTTCGGCACATCAAGTATATAAAAACATAATATAAATATATTGTTAAAGTGAAGACTTCCTTGGGTTTGCCTTGCCAACTTGCCAAGCCATATACGGAAACAAAACCAGGTGCATGTAAAAAACAACTTGGCTATTACTAATTATTACCTAATAGTAATTCAAATAAAAATGATATTTATAATTATTATTGACTTGTAGTAAGGCCTAGCTTACTATTTATCTGCTGCACAGCTTCATTTCATTTATTTGTGCTGGTGAACCTTTTGTTGCCGTTTGAAATATAGACGCGGAATCTTTCTCATTGCGTGGTTACTTTTTTGATGTTATTTCATTAAAAATTAGGTGAATCATGTTTGTATTGTATAGGTATAATCAATATAAATAGTATTTATTGTAGCTCATCGCAGTATTGTATTATGTGATTTAAAAATCATAATTATAGTTTTATTTATTAATTAGTTTTATTCTTTCTTAGTAAACGAATACTATTTCACTAGCTTTTGTTACACACCCATGAACTGTCTTTCTACATGTACGGTGTATCTGTTGCACACCGTACACCGATCTGTGCTGTGTTTTCGGTTGCAACAAGCTTGAACTTGACACAGTCTTTTTTCCCTGATGGAGTCTGGGGATGCTGTATCTCCTTTTTCTGTCGGAAATAATGCCAAAACTCAAGTTCAGCGCTACTAGGATGATCATGTTGTAGAACACCGCAACCAGCCACCTGTGTTCCTGCCCGCACCCAATATAAACAAGATTTCTGTGCACTGCAGAGAAATATGAATATATATTCATGACTTGCATTTGTACATGTGTATACATTTTTGTGTTGTTGTACTCCATTAGTGTGTGGCTTCCTTTGTACCCTGCAGCAATGTTCACTTGTTGGTTCGTGGTGCTCAAAATGCAGGCTGGGGCCATACACTGTCAGTATGGCATTGCCAGACTTGTACACGACCGTCGAACTTCACACATCCTTTGGCATTTTTGGCCTGGTCTGTGTTGAATGTGCCAAGCAGAGTTGTGTTGAATTTTCAGCAGTCTGTTAGCCAGTGACAAAGATGTAAAAAGTTGTCTTTTCTTCCCTTGTCCAGAAACGGTTTCATTACGACATTCTCAGACGGCCGTTCTCCTTTAGGGCGGCTGGCATCTTTTCCCAAATATGGTAGAGTGTTGCACATGAACTTTGCTACAAAACCGAATAAATTCAACTTGAAGACAATGTACTGCAGGAAAGGGCAGCGGACCTTAGTGGAGGAAAGCTGCTCATCGACAGTGATGTGTTGTCCTGGGTTTTATGCAGCTCTTTACAAAACGTTGCCAGACATTGGAGATTGCAACAAATTTGTCTGTTTTTACATGTTCTGGCCGACATGGTCTTCTTGACCAAGGGCAAAGTGAATGTATGCAACGACAATTCTGTCATCGTGCATTTAAATTAAATCGATATAAAAGCCATCAGTTTGCTGACAGTGAACTTCCAGTTTGGGTCCTCTTCTAGATTACAAGAAAGGAGAACAAGTAATCTGTTAATTCTCAAACATGATGCAATATGTGCCTTCAAATTTTGTCCAGATAACTGAGCCTCTTCACACTACATTTAACTAATGGTTTTTGTTTATGCATGGCTGGCCAAACCTCCACAATATGTTAAGCAAGCCAAGAGAGGCCAGAAAAGCAATGAAGTCCTAATAATTTAGCTAATTAACCTTCGCCTATCTACCTCTCGCATTGTTATTTATTTTCAGTACCTGTTCTCTTTCACCTGCTTTTATTGCGGTTTGCTGATCTGAATGGACCGAAGTGTGAATTTTTGATGGCTGGCATCCTCCCAAAATCTTTTATGGGAGGTGTTAGCTGTGCTGCTTTTCCACACACCACGTGAGCAGTGCTGTAGGGCTTCTTGCTCTCATTTTTATCAGTGTGACATTTTTGAATGCAAGGCAAAAGCTCATTTGTTTCAGTGCCATAACATGTACACTTTTATTTTTTAAATGATGTATTTTCAGGGGCCACACCTTTTTATCCTCAACTTTAGGTTTGTAAAGCTCTGATCTCTGAACTCCATTTTGTGTTTTTGTAGAATGTCCTGAGGCAGAGGCAGCAATGGATGTGAGCTCAGCAGAGCCTCTTGATTCTGAAGTTCTTTATGACTGTGTCATATGCGGTCAGAGTGGTCCCTCAACCGAAGACAGGCCTACGGGACTGGTAGTGCTACTACAGGCGTCTTCAGGTGACGAAATGCATGCCCACATTGACTCTCTGTGCTGAGATTTTACTGCTCCAAAAGACTATACGCCGCAGGTAGTGTAGTAAATGCTACCAAACCTATGTGTGGGTGGCGTAGTGGTCTGATGCACTAACCTACCACTGCCCTCCCGGTTAAACGTCACATGCAGATTACACTGGTTGTGTCTTGAGGAAGGAGGGAATTCACTTGGTCATCGACCTCCTTCCAGAACTGTGATTGGCTGGCACCCTATCCTGGACATGCTTATCTCCATACCTGTATGTCCAGGGATGGGTTTGAAGAGGATCCAACAACTGATCCTAAAAAGCATGGTTAAACTGTGAAGAACTAGAATGCTAAATTCTGCCAAGTTACCTCTCTCCCTTTTCACAATTACTTTATCCAACCTGTGGCATTTCAGGTTTCAGTCAACAGGAGACATGTTTGACATGCCAGGAATCCATAGGTGTGGACAGCACAGTGCTAATATACTGTTAGTTAAACGAGTCCCATTTATTTGCATCAGCTAATCTCTGTGCATTGCCTCAGTTCTATAAGTGATGCCACTTAGCTTCTGATTTAATTGCTTCATTCATCATACGTGCTTTCTTAAACAGACACCAGCTTCTGTAGAGCAATTTCTCCCCTGCTGTTGTGAATGCAAAGGTCTCGTTCAGCATCACGAAAACAAATAGCTTGTTTAACTAGTAATTACCACGCCCTCATGAAGGGTGGTACAACGTGTGCATTCGACACAGCTTCAATGTCAAAGGAGTGTCCTCTGAGATCTAGTTAGAAAAACTGCCAAAGCAGAACACCACCGCAGTGAGAAATGCCATTTTGGTGATGGATATTACAGTAAGACCATTTATCTAATGTTTGCCCACCTGTTAATTTGTATTCAGACTGTGATGTAGAAGAGGAGATGTATGTGAAACTGTTACTGCTGTTCAGACAGCATGATGAGTGTTGGGTTTGAGACAGGCATGGTACTTCATTACAGTATGCAAATTATACGCACTGTTTCATAAATGGGAATGACAACTTATTAGCATACTATTGTAGTTAATGAAGTGTTTCTGTGTTTCAGTCTTGGGGCATAGATGCTGTAGTGACAAGGCAAAGCAGCTCCCTACAAGTGACGAGGAGAGAATCTTTCCCGAGGACACGTGCGGGGCAACGAATGACGTTAGACTAGCGCTTATGCAGCGTTACTTTAAAGAGGTACTTGCATTAAATGGAGATGCCCGTTGCACGCACTTGTACGATAGAGACACACACATGCTCGTAATTTCTTACTTGTCATAAAACACAAGTGTCCATGTAAAGAAATCAGCTCTAACATTGAAACCACCTGTCAAAGCTTTGTGTCATCGACAAATGGATTCCACAAAACATGCACGTTGAACTATTTTATGTGTATTTTCTCAGTAGTTCATACTCTCATTCTTCTTCCAGAGTTCTTGTCTCCAGTCTGTCTCGATTGGCTGGGATGGTGGTGTATATGTGCAAACATGTGGCCACACACTGCACATAGACTGCCACAAGTCCTATATGGAGTCTCTACGGGTAAGATAATTTAAACGAAATATTTATATTTTGCGAAATATACACTATATTGCTAAAATTTTCAATCACCCATACAAATAATTGAATTTAGGTGTTTCAATTACTTCCATGGGGACAAGTGTATAAATTCAAGGCACCAGGGCATGCAGACTTCTTCTACAAACAGTTGTGAACGAATGGTTTGCTCTCAGGAGCTCAGTGAATTCCAGGGTGGTACCCTGATAATATGCCACCTGTGCAACAAGTCCTGTAATGAAATTTCCTTACTGCTAAATATTCCACTGTAACTGTCAGTGGTGTTATAACAAAGTATAAGCAATTGGGAACAACAGCAAAAGGACGCCAACTTTCTGCAGAATCAATCACTACAGACCTCCATGTGCCCTTCATATTATCTCAAGTACAGTGCGTAAAGGGCTTCATGGAATGGCTTCCATGAGCTACAAACTGCATCCAAGCCTTACATCACTAAGTGCAATCCAAAGCGTCTGGACTCAAGCTTTAAGACTTTCTCTGGCGTGACAAATCATGCTTCTCTGTCTGGCAATCTCAATCTGATGGGTGAGTCAGGGGTTGACAGTTGCCAGGAGAACGGTACTTGTCTGACTGCACTGTACAAAGTGTAAGGTTTGTTGGAGGGGTGAATTATGGGGTGGGGTTGTTTTTCAGGAGCTGGCGCCTTGATTTCAGTGAAAGGAACACGAAGAGCTTTAGTCTTAGTAAGCCTAGGAAGAAATTTTGAATAATTTCATGCTCCCAGCTGTGTGGCAACTGTTTGGGAATGGCCAGTTCTTGTTCCAACATGACTTCACACCAGTCCACAAAACAATCTCCATAAAGACATGGGTGAGCGAATTTGGTGTGGAAGATTTTGACTGGCTTGTACAGAGTCCTGACCCCAACACCTTAGGGATGAATTCGAGTGGAGACCGCATGCCAGGCCTCCTCGTCCAACATCATAGTCTAACCTCACAAATGCGCTTCTGGAAGAATGGTCAAAATTTCCAGTAAACACACTCCCAAACCTTGTTGAAAGCCATCCTAGAAGAATTATAGATTATAGCAGAATAGTTATAGCTAGCAGTTATAGCTGCAAGGGTGGACCGACATCATATTAAACCCTATGCATTACTAATAGGATGCCACTCAAGTTTGTGCGTGTGTATGTATGTGTATGTGTGTGATGGCAGCTGAGAGAACACTTTTGGCAATATGGTGCATGTCCCAGTCAGTCAGTGTTGTGACTTTCCATTACAGGCTTGCAACATCAAGGTCTGGTGGTGCGGTTATAAACTTGACGTCATGCTGCGCAGCATTTAAAATGTTAATTTATTTCTGGTCGGTTTAATCTACCATCACTGTTTATTGAATGCATCTTTGCAGAACTGTTGTTTTTGTTCCTTTGTAGTCTTTTTAATTAGAAAGTCAACAACACGTAATTTGACATGGGTTGTCCAGACGCATGCATTAGCAGTGATGTATATCATGGTTGGCATCCTGACAACTTTCAGCATTGACCATCACACCCTGTTACTGTCACTAACACTTTAAACCCTAATCTGTCACTCTGCAAAATTGTCCTGAGAGCATCTGATATTAGAATAGGCTGCTGCAGTCTCGAGGGTGTTGATTAACTTTTGATTGGTTTTCAATCTGAATTCCCTTCTCTAAGTGGATTATGTGGCTCCGGAGCTAGTTCTTGATATGACTATCCAAGTACAAGGGATCTCAGCAGTTAAATCTATTGTGCATAATTTATTTCATCTCAGTGAAAATAACAAAAAATAAATTATAAATAATAGATCTGTGAAACTTCAGAGTATGCAGTTCTATAGTCTGTACTATATGCATTGATTCTAGTCAATGTCTTGCCTGTTCTTTTGCACCCTGGTGAAAAAGATTCTAAAGATGTGACTAGTTCTGAGATCTGACACCTCATTAGTAGGTCATCCATCAAAATGACATATCTTGAATGAATATTTGAGGCATGCGCTCCATCGCTCACTCTGCTGACACATGATAATGTGGACAATACGACATTTGTTTTCTGCTTTAATAAGGGTTAATGTGAATAGACAGCGTAGAGAGAGGTGCAAGGAAAGAGGAGATTCACCCTTGGATTCGAGAGGGTAGACAAAGAAATTGAGAACGGGAACGAGCTGAATAAAAATTGGGGCTTAAATATTTTTAATTTTATATTTTAATATTCTAAATATTTAATTGCATCTGTAGCATAATTTCTATAACATTAACTACAATAAATTTTTGTCCATAAAGACATTTTTGTTCTATTTAATTGCACTACACAGCCATGCTACTACAATTAAATTGTACACTGCTCACATACGGTAGGGAGTATTTTATTAGAGGATATTTAATTTTGAAAAATAAAGATAAAATTACTTTCTTTTACCTGGGTAAAATAGGAATTGCTGGTAAGAAGTCATGGTTTAATGGGGGGGGTCTTGTTGTAAAGACAGCCATGATCTAAGGCAGGGAGCCGGTTGTTGCCCAGAGTTATTTTTGTTTTATTATTTTTGTCAACTCTGCGCAACCACTGATTATTTCCTTTTACTCAGTTAAATCTTCTACATGCAGTTTAGCTCCCTGTCTTTGATATGAAACAGTCAAAGGTATTACAATGTTTTCTCAAATGTTTCAATTAAAATTTTCACTACTTTTGTATTTATTTCAATTTCTGTCCCAGAACGACCAGGTTTTGCAGGGTTTCTCTGTGGACAAGGGTGAGTTCACTTGCCCGCTCTGTCGCCAGTTTGCCAACAGTGTTCTACCATGCAAACCTGGTCGTGGTACAGAAGCAGGCATCTGGCATGCTCCCAGCAACAAAAGCATGGCCACACTGGTAAAGGAGGTGGAGGATTTGCAGGACCAGCTGGGCATCTTTCCAGTAAGCACCAGTGTAAGACAAACTTTTCACACTAGTACGCCTTGCTTTCTCAGCCACTTCCATTCTCACCGCAATGCTGACCTACATGGAATTACATCGATTTGTGAGTGTGTGAACATTGAATGTCATTTCATTCTTCATAACAACAATGATCCTTTTCAAACATCTGTTCTATTCATTGTTCTCTACTAATTTGCATGTTAAAACAAGATTTGTTTAACAAGAACACCTTCTGGAACTGGGATATTTGATCTATGGTTTGAATGGTATTTGGGAACTGTGTCCTTTTCAGGAGGAGTCGAACCTTTCTAAAGAGATGGAGTCTGTGATAAAGGACATAAAGAATGCCACACAAAAGAAGTACATGGACTACGGCAAGAATCCTGGCTCACCTGATAATGACTTCCTTTTCATGTACTCAGTGGCCAGGTAAGAAATTTATTCATTTAAAATAATCAGTTATTTGGCCAAAACATAATTACAGCTAGCAGAGTGTCCCTAACGATGAAATAAAACTCTAGAATGGTGCTATTCATTTAGACATTGTCCTAAAAAAAAAAGCAGCAGAAACACATGGCTGACTTCTAAATGCTACCTACGGTTGTAATGCACAGCTAACAGTGTCAGTGAAGTACGACTACTGATGCTGTTCATCCGTAATTGTGTTGCGAAGTGTTCTAGCCGTGCTGATATTCGTGATAACAGCACGGTTGTCGCACACTAAAGCTGTATCACTCCGCGGACGCGTTGTCTACATGTACACACAAACGTCCGTTACTGGAAACCGGTAAGA
>JAUZSU010140631.1:0-15583 GCA_034780255.1 Parotocinclus maculicauda | reverse complement strand
GCTGAATAACCTAAGCATGGCGAGAGCCGGATAAACTAGGCATGGCGAGAGCTGAATAAACTAGGCATGGCGAGAGCTGAATAAACTAGGCATGGCGAGAGATGAATAACCTAAGCATGGCGAGAGCTTAATAAACTAGACACGGCGTGAATCGAATAAACTAGACACGGCGTGAATCGAATGAACTAGACACGGCGTGAATCGAATGAACTAGACACGGTGTGAATCGAATGAGCTCCGTGCGCGTTTAAGTACGGGCGCGGAAGCAGTACCAGCTGTGACGCCTCAGTGGCGCGCAGCTGCGCCGCGTGACGCAGCCTGTGGGCGTGACAATATGAGTCATAAGTCATCATATCCACCCAACATTTTTTCCAGATTAAACCTTTTAGTTCCTCTGACCTCATATTTACCAATTACCACTGCCATTGTGAAGCAACGCACACCTCCATACATCAGCTACTTAACTACCACATTTGATTGACTCAACAAGTCCTTTGACATTGATGCATTATAAGATCCTTGTCCATATGGAAATATTTCAGAAGACCGTTCTTTCTGTTACGATACATTAATGTGGTACCGGAAGCAAACAGTTTTTTTTCCTTTAGCCTTGAACGCACTAACTCTGCTGAAGACTTCGGCAGATCAAGATCTTGTACCAAGTCATTTAACTCAGCTTGAGCGAATGGTTGACACATTCTGACATCAACTTCACAAAATGGCAAAATTTGAAAATCCTTTTCAACCTATATTCAATTTAATACACTACAAAGACAATATTTAATGTTCAACCAAATAAACTTTATTGTTTTTTGCAAATATTCACCATTTTGAATTTGATGCCTGCAACACGTTCCAAAGAAGTTGGGACAAGGGCATGTTTACCACTGTGTTACATCACCTTTTATTTTAAGAACACTCAATATGCATTTGGGAACTTGAGGACACTAATTGTTGAAGCTTTGTAGGTGGAATTCTTTACCATTCTTTCTTGATGTACAACTTCAGTTGCTCAACAGTCCGGGTTGTTTTGCACTTAATAATGCACCACATATTTTCGAAGGGAGACAGGCCTGAACTGCAGGTAGGCCAGTCTAGTACCCGCACTCTTTTACTACGAAGCCACGCTGTTGTAACACATGCAAAATGTCCTGGTAAAATAGGCAGGAACGTCTCTAAAAAAGACTTTGTTTGGATGGCAGCATTTGTTGCTCCAAAACCTGTATGTACCTTGCAGCATTAATGGTCCCTTCACAGATGTGCAAGTTACCCATGTCATGTGCACTAACACACCCCCATACCACCAGATATGCTGGCTTTTGAGCTTTGCATTGATAACAAACCACACAGTCATTTTCCTCTTTGGCCATAGGACACAATGTCAATGATTTTCAAAAAAAAATTTGAAATGTGGACTCGTCAGACCACAGGACACTTTTCCACTCAGATGAGCTCGGACCCAGAGAAGCCGGCGCTTTTCTGGGTGTTGTTGATATTTGGCTTTCGCTTTGCATGGTAGATTTGTAACTTGCACTTGTAGATGGAGAGATGAACTGTGTTTACCGACATATCTGTTACAGCATGATGTCAGTTTTAATGCAGTGCCACATGAGGGATCGAAGGTCACAGGAATTCAATGTTCGTTTTCGGACTTGTCGCTTACTTGCAAAGATTTCTCCAGGTTCTCTGAATCTTTTGATGATATTATATACTGTAGATTATGAAATCCCTATATTCCACGATTCCATGATTGATGCAATTGCACGATGCAAAATGTTTCAAAGACTTTTTCCATGTGCAGTTTTTTACAAAGTGGTGAACCTTGCCTTTTCCTTGTTTGTGAACGACTTGAGCCCTTCGGGGATGCTCCGTTTATACCCAATCATGACACTCACCTGTGGAATGTTCCAAACAGGTGTTTTTTGAGCATTCTTTCCTAGTATGTCACAACTCTTTTGGAACATGTTGCAGACGTCAAATTCCAAATTAGTGAATATTTGCAAAACACAATCAGTATCCGTCCAGTCGTTTGATCATTAAATATCTTGTTTTTGTAGTATATTCAATTGAATATGGGTTGTAAAGAATTTGCAAATCATTATATTCTGTTTTTATTTATGTTTTACACAACATCCAAACTTAAATGGAATTGGCGTTGTATTTCCAACTGTTAAATAAGCAGTCTTTCTATGACTGTATTTATACAGATGCCAGGTACAGTGTACATATAGTGACCTGCTACAATTTTTGGACAGGATAAAACAGGACAAGACAGCACAGAGAGATTTTGGTATGGCATCCCAACTGAGGTCTCCTGAATAAAATACCAGATTTCCTTATTGTCTCCTGCTTTTCCTCATGCAATAACTATATATATATACACTACCATACAGAACTACACAATGAGGTGCCTTTTTTTGTTTCAACTGTAGACAGCACTTTGCAGAAATATCAATATTTTTATGATGGTGGCTGGTGTTGTGTTCCAAGCTCTGGCATGGTTAGCAATTAGCAATCACACTACATGTGTACTGAGCCTGAGGTCAACTGAACCATGCCAACCTCTTCAAGTAGGTCTGAGTGTGGTTCAGTGTACCATGCCCGGGCATGATATGTAGTAATCACACTAGTTAAATGAACCAGACGAATGTGAGTACTTATGTTAAACCTAACATGACAGATTTAAAAAAAAAAACACACTATTGTCTATGTAAAAAACATATTGCATAATTATAACTTATAATTATAATGATGATTATATAATTTTTGCCCTCTATTACCTTTAGTTTTGACTGCTGTGTCAATCCAGCATGCATCCTTCTCTGGATCAAAGTTTGCAACTGGTACCACTGTTGGGAATTGAAGTTCTCTCTCCTTGAATTCAGTTGGAAATGATCTTAGAATACACACAATTCTAAAATAATTACACAATCAAGTATAATCTGCACTCACCTCAACTCCTAGAGTCAGCTGGCCTAAAAACTCTGATACCAGTGCCATTTCAGCCTTCTTGCAGGACATACAATTTTTACAATTACTGCAGCAATGAAATTAAGTTCATACAATATAAGGAATAGAGTTGACTAGTATATGATTAACTTTCCTACTTTTGGTCTCAAAGGTCTTGCAGGTGATTGTCTAAGAAATTGCTCAATCTGACTTGGATAAAAGATAAAGAAATAACATTAGAAGCTACCTATTAAAAGACCATCACAACTAGTGTCAGTTGCATGTTTTGCATAGAATGTGTGCAATTGCTTCCCTAATATCAGAATAGCAAATTGACAAGAACAAAACCAATATGAACACATACAGACAAGATCAAACAACATTTTTGCTATTTCAATACAAAAGTGCTTGTCTGTGTGTGTTTTACTTTGTGTACTGCACTGGAAAGTGCATGAATTTACTTCCTTTTTCTCATTCTACACTGATAAGAGTGTGTGTAGACATGATTTTACACCAGAAACAGATTGCATGCAGACACACCCAACCCAGCATTTAGATACTCAAAAACAATGTAGAATGATCTGCATTTGTTAACTTATTCTAATGAACACCTCAGTGGTTCCATAGCTAACACTTAATTGTGTCCTATACCTCACAAATATTTAAAAGTCTGTATATGGCTAGAAGTAAGGATAAAAGTGATACAAGGCTTATAAAAACAGCATACAACAACTCCAAATCATAAAAAATATGGAATGCAGACTGAAAAACTAACTCAGCGTTCTTTACATTTACTTTGGTCTCTATCTTATTGCAGAGAGTATGAACCCAAGATATTTCCTGTATGTCTGGCCAACATAATTTTATTTGTTAATAAACATCCATTCCTGCAATCTTGGCCTGGATGGTATTACATTTTTTGAGACAAAGGAAATATATGGCTAGGAATGAGGTAAAAAAAAAAAAGGGATGTGATTTTAAACAGGTGATATACATCATGGTTTAAATTATTATTAGTATGATTTAGTACAAAAGCAGTTTACATAAAAGACCAGAGAGCAAAGATGACCAGAGGCTCTCCATTGTGTCAACAAATACATGAGAAAGTTATTTAAATGTCTAAAAACAATATTTCTCAAGAAAAACTGGAAGCGTAATTCAGCCCTAACTTTAATTGGTTTTGCTTGTTTTGCATTGTCTTGTTAAAAAGTAATGGGAAGCCAGGAAATGTTTTTATCATGAAGATAGCATGTTACCTGAAAATGTCATTTTCTGCTATCATATTCCCAGAAAGCATAAAATTACCTTTGCCCAGTACACTGATACAATCCCATACAATGACAGACCCTGGGTTTTGGATTTGTTGCTGATAACAATGTTTTTTTTTATTTGGTCCAATAAGGATGTGAAATATTGATTCATCTGACCACAAAACATGGTTCCACTGTGTGATGGTCCATCACAGATGCTTCAGAGCCCAGGGAAGTTTACACCACTTCTGCGCATTAGACAAAGGTTTGTCAGGGTTATCTCTTGACCCGTATCCCAGATCAAGGGTCAGTTTAGGCTTACACCCCATTACTCATTGGCATCATTTTTAATGATTAATTTTTTATCAAATTGCCCTGTCCCATAATTCCTGGCCTGAAATGCAGGTATGGATGTTTATTAACAAATTTAACTTAGTTGACCAGGAAAAAAATAACGTGTGTGTGTGTGTGTGTGTGTGTGTATGTGTGAGCCTTCTGGCGCTTCGGCGTCCTTTTCCACTCAATACAGCAGCAACCCGGAATTGTGTCAAAGGGACACTACCGGTGCTCTTGCGCTCTATTGAGTCGGACTCTAGTCGTGGCTGGCTCGAGGTGTGCCCCGACTAGAGTAACCACCGGGTAAATACGCACTCTGTAAGACGTATCTCGGCCTTGGTTTTTTACTGTTGCATGCACTTTCGAGCTCACTTTCGCCCCCTGGTGTTCGGATCACCTCCGTGCCTCAAACCGTTAGTGACGTCCTGCAAGCTGTGTTTTCTACAACTTTGCCCCGACTGACGCTTTGGCGTCCTCTCGCGACAAGTTCGCGCGTTGCTCCCTTTCGGGGAGCAACCTTGGCGAGCCAATTTATTCTTTCGGTTTTGTTTTGTTAGGAGTCATTACGCTCTGCTCTTATACCCCCTTTTGGTTGTTTTTCATTATTTCCCTATTCTTATTATACGTCGTGGGGTACATCTATCCCACATACTTAGGTCCAAATTAAAACACCACCCGCTATTGTAACACGGACAGTTTTTTTTAAATCCCAGGAGCTTATCAGTGACAACTAAGCACATTTTGTTTCTGGTGAAAATGAGAGCCCGGTTTTGATTAAACGATCTGATTACATTTATGTGGGAGAGAAATATTATCAGCAACACGCCAATATGCAGAACGGACTGGGCTGTTTATCAGCTTAATGATAATCAGAACTGAAAACGCCAGATTGTGTCTAATTACTAGGTATGTAAAAACAAAATATCCAATTTGTCCGCATGTTTCGGTGAAGCCTTGTCAGTGCGGGTTGTGTTGACAGAATGCCTGAGAAGGATCTCAACCTCGGCCGTTACTGTGCAGAAAGCATGCATCGCGTGCACTCGGTAATATCGCAAAATGATTAATAGCCACCTTATTTGCGAAAATCATTTATTATCATACGATGTATAAGCGCACCAGAACTGATGTAAATTTAAGCTGTTTAATAAATCATGTAGTGACAGGATTATAGCGTGAGTAATAACTGAGCAATATAAAAGCTATTTTTCTTGAGTGCTTATATTTTCCGCACGCCGAGACTTGTGTTCCTGCATTCAGCTCTCCTGAAATTGCTGTCCTTTCAGCCGCCATAGTCCTACCGAACTGGCGTGGTTTCAAAACTACAAATTTGGGCATCTGCAGACAGGAGTTAATCCCCTCAGGGAAAGAGTGAGAATGGGAATTATAGTTATTAGAATACACGGGCGAAGCTCTGAGCATGCTCAGTGTACTGTACTTGGGTGTGATCCAGTACATAAACACACTGTATTAGGAACATTATGTACAGGTACCCCGCTTTAGGATGGGTAAACGTGTGACAAAAAGTTAAACGTACCATAAATCAAGGAGTTTAATGTATACTGTACATATTGTATTTTAGCATAACTGACCTTAAACATGCTTAAAACTCTTACATTGAAGTGCAGTTGGACTAAAACATGAACGTAAAGCTCGTTTTATGATAAAGTATGGGAAATGCATGTCGTTTTATTGAATCATGTATTTAAAGTATTGTATTAAAAACACATACAGAACGATTATTGTCATGATCACAGTTTTTTCTTGCTATGTTTCCCAGCAATCATCATTCCCACGACGTCACTCCCTATGTCACGCACTGCTGATTTCCTCATTTAGCACAGAAGAGTATGAAAGAGATTGAACTGCATGTCGCTTGCCCGAAAATTCACGGTTTGAAATACGAATTCACAATTGAAGTACGGTCTCTGCTGAATATATGTATTGTCAGATACCCATTGCGAGGTCAGAGTCCTGTAAATGGGACCATCTGTACAGGCTGGACATTTAAATGCATGTTGGGTTGGACCCCCTTTTGCCTTTATTTCTCATGGTGTTGGTCCCAGATGGTACTGCAAACATTCATGCGACTCTACAGTGAGAAAAGATTTTACAGATATTAAATTAAAGCAATAAGAAAACCAGAGTTTAGGAGTTCGGACTAGAAACTGCTGATATGTTTTAAGATTTGTTTGTGCAACTTACTAATGTTTGTGTGAATTTCATTACCGAGCTGTAAAAAGTGTTAGTAAGTGTATGTGACTGTCCTATTGTAAGTAGTACTTGTATATTCTCTCTAACCTATAACTATATGAACTGGTTCACAGTCGCTCGTTGAGTCTTTGATTCATCTGGCTGATCTTCCGTGTTGTTTGTAATACCGGCTATCAATGCATTTCTGGCTTTCATCAAACGTATCGTTATGCCAACATCTCAAGTGATATGGCCTTTCCCCCGATGTCGGGATCGTAACGGTTCATTATTGTATTGATATATATATATTTATATATATATATATATATTTATATATACATTTACAATATATAATTATAATTAATTATTAATGAATTATTAATTAATAATGATAATTATTGGGAATTTCTATGAATGAAAGATGTTGCTGCAGTCGGGGTTATATTTATATTAATGTTATATTTACATTGTAGTAGTATAAAAGACTATGGTAATTTCATATCGCAAAGTTGTTTTTTAAAATCAAAAGCAGAAAGTCATCAAACTGTGACCATTGAAACTAGTGTGCATGAATATATGTGCAGCGATTAAGGTGATGACATGTGACGTTAATGTGATTTTTATATTCAGTTGTTAATAACAAAATCATGAGCAGTTTATTCAGTTCATGTCAAAAATGCTTTTAGTCTGACGTGATAAAACAGGCTATTAAATACAGCAAAGCTTCTCTTTAGTGGTGCACGTGTGTGTGTGTGTGTGTGTGTGTGTGTGTGTGTGTGTGTTTGATAAGTAAAGCAGAGAAATAAAAAGTTTTTTACTCGGAACTTCTGTTGAACTGGTGCAGAGTGAATCCAGTCTCTGTTCGTATTTCCTCATGTTCTCTTCTGTCCTGCAGATCACAGATAAGGACGACTCCCAGTTCATGACCAGTTGCCCTCCCGCCGTCACCGAGAGCGTTCCTCGCAGACGCACTAGAATTCAGCTGTTCTGGACTGCGCCCCCTTCTGGCAGCGGCTGTGTGATTCTCAAGTTAGTCATTATTCTCTTGCAATTTCAGGCTTTAAAGTGAGAGGGGTAGGAGCTCAGATGATCAGATCAGGTCAGGATTACCAAATGTAAAGATCTACAGTGTGGATTAAAAGATGGATGCTCAGATGTATGAGTTTGGATGGACGGATTAATTTTTGAACGAGTTGATATATGGATTAAGGAATTACTGGATGTATGGATAAATGGTTTAGTGAAATAATAGAGGGTTGCTTGGAATGATGGGTTGAAAGGTGGCTTGATGAATTAATGAATGGATGGTTGGGTTGATGAATGGGTTAGTGAGAAAAATAGATGGTTATGTTTGGATGGATGAGTGAGTTGATGGAGTTGATTGAACTGATGGAAGGGTTTAGTGCATGACTTGATGGCTGGATGGATGGATTGGTAGATGGCTGGATAGATGATTGAACAGATTCAAGGACAGATTGGTTGGTGGATTAATGGATGGCTGATTGGATTATTAAACAGTTGATCGGTTTAATGGATGGTTGAATGGAACGATGGATTAAAGGACGGCTTGATGGATGAATTGACGGACGAGTGGGTTAGAATACATGTGTTAATGGATGAATAGATGTTTGCTTGGGGGGATAAATGAAATAATGTATGAATTAATAACATTGGTTGGTGCATGATAGGAGGTTGCTTGGTTTGGCTGATGGGTTAATGATTTGATTGGATGGTTTATTGGATTGATGAATATTTTGATGAACATATGGATGGAATGGATTCTTTGAGGATGGATGGATGGTTGCTTGGATTGGTGGATGATTAAATGAATTGATAAATGGATGGTTTTATTAACAGAATCATGGACAGACTGATCGGTTGATGGATGATGGATGGATGGTTGGATTAATTAACGGTTGATGGACAGGGTTGTCCACCTAGAGGTTGTAGCACTTAAAAGTTTTGGGATGGGCTCTGAAAAAGAAGTAAGTAAAAGTCACAGGACACAGAGTTAGGTAACAGTCACAGGACACGTCGTGTGGAGACCATTGTTGAGGTTTCTTGGTAGGTAGCGGTTCTTCAGACAATCATTATGTTTCTTGTCGTCCACAGTCCCAGTTTCTCTAAATTTCGTTATAAGGGATGTAACGGTGCTGTATGAAATTGTCTTTCTGGGTGTTGGTTGTTGAAGTCTGTTGCTATGATA
The DNA here is from genome assembly GCA_034780255.1 of Parotocinclus maculicauda. Taxonomy (NCBI): domain Eukaryota; kingdom Metazoa; phylum Chordata; class Actinopteri; order Siluriformes; family Loricariidae; genus Parotocinclus; species Parotocinclus maculicauda. The sequence goes on along the minus strand of JAUZSU010140631.1, from coordinate 6,652 downwards.
CGGCAGCTGAGTTCCCCGGACATCAGAATCATCAATTCAGTCAATTCTTCAGTTACCTGTGATGAACAACAAAAGTTTTAAAATTTCTGACTTGATAACTTTTGAATCACCGGAGATATCAAATCTAATTGCACTAATCAATTCCTGAGACAATTCTGATGTTTTTGGTATGCTACATGTCCACTTACCCATTGCAAAAAAACTTACCTGTGATTCAATATGGCAGCTTTCAAGATGGCAGCCATGTTCCGGACATAACCTAAAAGATAAACCACCCTCACCCATTACTTGCTGGGTATTCAGATATATAATTTTCCATATTGTTTAAAAAAACATATCCTGTGACCTTCAACTCACAATGGATTTATTTTCTTATTTTGTTCCCGGAGTCATTTTAGCACTAAATCGAAGCGTTGTCCAACAACACCACAACTAAAGCTGCAATAAGAACACAAACTACTCAGGTATACAAGCAGTAACTCTTTTATATGCAATACATAGTCAAGTGCTGACATTAACACTTGGTTTTGGATGTTAATATCAGAATTTTATTAATATAATGAGAAACTTGAACGTTGTGCCTAGACCCAGTTACCCAGTAAACACAATTTGTTTTGTGTCATTTATCTGGATGACAATAAATTCCCTTGAGCTTGTGTATATTAAGCTTCTGCACCAAACAGCATTACCCACCACAATGGCTCTGTGACCAATCTAGGTGGCATCTGCAGTGGAACAGGCAGTGCCTAAAAGTTAGCCTTCCCCGTCTCCTGACCTTAACCCACTCAAAAGTTTGAGAGACAGAAAAGCCTCTGAGTTTGTCCTTCAGGAGATAAAGGAGGGCGTCTGTGTTTAGAACCCTCTTTAAATTCAAAGGACAGCTGATATGCGGTGCTGAATATAGAAATCTGTAATGACTCGTATTATAAATCTGTAATTTGGTTACAATCTGTCGTACTCTAGGGTACAATGCTGCCCAGCTCGCTGTAACATGCCGTAAATGAAACACTAGGTCTAATTTTCCTTATTAACGTTTTCTCTTCTTTATTCTCTCTTTTCTTTTCTTTTCGCTTTTCTTTATGCTCTACTTTTCCTACTATATATACACTGCTCACAAAAAATAGGGGCTATTTCATTATGGGATATTCATTCCCTGTGTATCCCCTAATTTTTGTGAGCAGTGTATTTGAAACTAGCTCCCTTTGCTAGAATAATAGATATCATTTGATATCTTCGGATGACTTGATATAAACACTTGTGCTAAGTGATTTGACCCCGAGTTATAACACTCGTATTTGCTCTTCACTTCAGTCAGCACCAAGTTCACTGTCAGCAATCTTATTTTGCATAGCTTTTGACTAGATATTTTTTTTGCCATTTCTGATTTTTTGAACATATCTCTTGCTCTCCAGTGACCTTCACTAATATAAGAGGATAAGACAATGAATGAATGATTGGCCGATTCCAATTCCGAGTTTCTGTCCAAGAATTATAAATGACACAGATAATTTTAGTTCAACTTTTCTTTTAATGGAAATTTCTTCCATTAAAAAGAAAGATAGCAGCGGTTTACTGCCTGTGCCTTAACTGCCTGTAACTCTGTACTCTAATTGACTAAGTAGCCCTCAGAACACAACTGAAATTGAACCCTTCCTCGTCACAATGATATGTCAGCAGCGGCCTCATAAACGAACGCAGGAGTGGCTGAGCCGTGTTTAAAGCAAAGTACACACATGACAGCACTGTGCTGTTTATATGGGGTTGTGTTTGTGCCGCTGTTGCCATTCTCAAATTTCACATATTCAGTGAGGTTATGATGTTTAAAATGTCTTCTTATTGTTCCGCGTGTTTTCTGAGTTCTTCCTCCGCTGCTTACTTTCATCATGCGTACTGCAAACAGCACTCGTTTACTTACTACGAGGAACTTCAAAACTGAACAAGTGGCTGTAACCCAAATAACACCAGATCACTGCTCCCTCACTAATACTGTACTATGTAGGAAGAGACTCTTTAGTGCACTTTGGAGCACGACTGAAATCAAACATGTCCTTTTCATCAGCGTGTGTCAGCACCGGTCTGACTAATCACCTAACACACAGTTTAAAGCTGGAACTGTGTTTAAAACAGAATGGAACAGTGAATTAATGTTAGTAAAAGCAGCGTGTTTTCATGTGTGGCTGCGTTTGTGTCGTGCAGAGTGCAAGTGTGACTGTGTGTGAGAGTGATCGGCCAATTACCGGCATATCTACATTTGATGTATATTTTGGATCCGTTTTGCTGTCTCTGGCAATTTCAGTCCCTTGAATGATGCATGTTCGAAAAGCTTGAGGAAAAAAATAGCCGTCATTCGGCAGTCGATTTTCAAGCCGATTGAAGCCGAGCAAAACAAGGGATTTAAATCATGTATACATTTTCATACCACCTACTCCCTCTGAATTCCCTCTCTCACCTCACATTCGTCCACGCGCTTTACTATGTTTACGCTGTACGAGCTCAACCACAGACACCTTTGAGTGATTAGCACCAAGGCCAGGTGAGTCAGGGTGTAATGAGATATCTCGCAGCTGAACAGGAGGCTGCCGGTCACCGTAATTGCGGCGCCGCACTCCTCTGGAGTGCGTGCGATTAAACCGATGCCTGAACAAAGGGAAACGGATGTCAAGGACATTGGCATTGTACGAGCTTTGTCCTCGTTCTAGTAGAACCCCTCACACCTTTCTTCTTTCCATTCTCTGTCTGTGTGCCGAACATGATGAGCAACATTACGCTGGTCAGCCTCCTCCAGGCTGCTGTCACATTTTTCTCCGAGCGTGATTACGGGGAAATATTTGCCTTCTCCGTATCTCTCTCAGCTCGTTTCCATGTACAGTTTTATTTTGAATACCCTAGAAACATCTGCTGTGTTAAGGCTTCCGTCACTGTCTTGGCACGGCTTTGGGCTTTACGCCAGTCGAAAGGCCGTGAAACACGCCTGGCGGTGCCTCGCAGCCATCAAATAAAGGTCCAATTACGTTTGGCAGGCAGCCAAGTCTTCTCCCACGTCGAGCTGTCAGTAACGGATGCGATTTAGCGAGGTGGAGAGAGCTGAGGTTTGGGAGGTATTTTACCGCTACCGTTTGCCGTAGCCGATTGTATCCGCCGACGGACTTCAAATTGTGCGTCTTGACTCTCGCTCGTTGCTCGATGCCATAGTGTTTTCTCAAGGTCTGTTTTGTTCTTTCATGCCTGTCAGATTGCTCGATTGAAGCCATAAGCGCCTGCACACCGGTGCTTTTGTTTCTTGGTTAAGTTTCTTTGAGGAAAATGCAGGGGTTCCGATCGCAAACAATTAGGGTCGACGTAAAACAAAAATGCAGCAAGAAGCCAAATATTCACTGAAAACATGAAATTAGAAACAAAAGAACCAGGACAGGTACAAACCAGAAACAAAGAAGACTGGAAACTGGAAACTAGGAACATGTTAGACGGCACATAAGCACTGACTGTAATATCCAATTAAAGGGGAGCCAAATATGTAATTATGATACCTTTATGTGGGGTAGCAAAGTCTCTAAGAATAAGCAGACAACCGCGTTACACTCTCCGGTTGAGTTTGTGTGCATGCGCAGACTGAGAAAACTGATAAATGTGGTAGTATGGGTATGTGTGCTCTGAGAAATCTGATTACTGAGTTATTTTCAGCTGTCTTTATTGGTTTTTGAAAAGTAGCGGCAAAACGATGCACGGTGCAAAAATGTTACAAGCTAATCACTGAGATGTCACGTACGTTCTTGTGTGTGCACATCTAAATAACGTTGTTTCTTTGAACAATAGAGGGCGCCATCATTATATATAGGACATATACACATAAACACTGCTCACAAAAATTAGGGGAATAATTCATATTTTTCTGAGCAGTATACTTATATCATTATGAGGTAATGGGGTCACGGAAATGGAAGGGAATGCTTAAAGATATTTGTATAAACATATTTGTGTAGTGTTTGGAAACTGAAGGGATTTATGATGTTTAAAAATATTTGTATAAAGATATTTGTGTAGTGTTTGGAAACTGAAGGGATTTGGGATGTTTAAAAATATTTGTATAAAGATATTTGTGTAGTGTTTGGAAACTAAAGGGATTTGGGATGTTTAAAAATATTTGTATAAAGATATTTGTGTAGTGTTTGGATACTGAAGGGATTTGGGATGTTTAAAAATATTTGTATAAAGATATTTGTGTATTGTTTGGAAACTTAGGGGATTTGGGGTTTTGAAAGATATTTGTATAGCACTTTTCACGCACACAATTGATACAAAAACGTGTTTGCTTGTACTGGGCTCAATCCCGATTTGTAGTGTCCTTTTCCTTGTGGGGTCTGCATGTCCTCCCTGTGCCTGCATGGGTTTATTCTGAGTACCCCGGTTTTCTTCCACAGTCCAGTGACAGACGTGTTAGGTTAATAACATAAGTTTGCGTATAGAGATAACCTTGTGTGTGTATCGCTGAAATTGCCACTGATGCTGATAGGGTAGTAAAATAAACAAACAAAACAAAAATTTGACAGACTGGGTATGACAACAGGGTCTCGTTTTTAAACTGAGAGTACACTTTATTTATTTTGTATTTAATAGTTATTAGAATTGTTTTAAATGCAGGAGCAATTGATTTTTGGGTTAAAGAATTGTCTTGCATTGTTTACACTTCAGAAACATAAAGGATTGCTGTTTTTAATGTGAAGTCAATAATCGTGAGAAAATCGAATTGTGCACAGAGAGTATCGTTACATTACTATTGGAAATGAATCTCCACCTGTTCACAGTCCTTAAGCGCTAGGCTACCACAGATCCTGCTAAGGACTGTATACCAACTCCATAATGCTTATGGATTTAAAACCGGACGCCATAAAAACCCCTGTAGCTCTGATGTCTAGGTGTCCCAATACTTTTGTCCATGTAGAGTAGTTCCAGATCAGGTGTTCATAATGGTTTGGCTTATCGGTGTATATGTACTAATTAAAACAGCACCAAGTTTGGATTGATACTTAGTAAGCTGTTTTGGAAGTTTTCGGAATTCTTTGGAAGTTTTTAAGGTATTGGCCAAGTTTTACTGCCAGCTTTTGTTCAGCTGTTAGCTAGGATGGAACCACAGCATAAACATACCTTTGGCTCAGAAGAAGCCAGGCAATTCATCCCTGGCCTTAGGGCTGCAGGATTTTTCAACATGAGGATATAACCATGATGCCTGGCTGCTTCATTTGAGCTTAATTCATGCCAGAAGAGTTTTGGCACAGTTGGATGTTTGTGCATCCAATAGCTCAGGTGGTCAGCTCTGGAACTGTGAGAAAGTCTAAATGCAGCACAACTCTCTCCTCTTCTCTTTTCTTCTCTTCTTTTGGAGTTTGCAGCGTTGAACACGTGGAGCTAGGTGATCACTGTTTGTTGGAGGAAGATCAATGGCATCAATCCTTCCAATAAGCTCCCCAAAAAGATGCTGCATTAGTGCCAGCACATGAGTAGAGATTTTTATTTTGTTTATTTTTTATTTTAGGGTGTGTGATATGCGTCATCTAAGATTATATCTTAATTGTTGTTTTAATAATGTTTGAAGAATTGCACAAATGAAGCTGGTATTCTACCTAAAAGTGCATGATCATTTGGGGTTGTTGCTAATGTGGCTCATCCTCTCTCATATAAAGGTGGTTTGGTTTTAAATACACAGAATCTTGTTCAATAGACTTCAGTCTGCAAACTTTGTCTGAAGTCAGAACAAACCACTGTGCAGAATATGCAAATAATAACAAACTTCAGGAGTCTTGAAACTTAAACCAGCTAAGGTACCAGCACAAAAACATACTCAGCAATCCTTAGTGGAGTCGTTTTACAAAAGGATTGCCTTATGACAAGAAAAAGAAGGTAAGACATAAAAAATGATTGACACCAATTGTAGATGCTTCCTAATTTAGGATACGTTCTGATAAATCCGTTCTAATAAGTGGTATTTATAGTAAATCTCAGTGTTTAATTTTTGCTGTGAATATCATAGCGTAGCACGAAACATGCTTAAACACTTGCAGTAACTTAGAGTTGGTAAAAATAGTGACACAGAGCTTATTTTTAGCAAATTTGATGCCACTTATCGATTCCTACTAACACATTTTATGCTTTAAAAACACAATCGTGATTAGTTGAAATAGGCTCATATTAAGAAAGCCTGCTCAGTAGGGGTGTGCCATATCATTTGCAATAATATCTGTATCATTTTTTAAACGATTTAAAGTGTGATATGTGATATATGACGTAATGCATTTACACAGAGTATCACGTTATGAACACATGCACATTATAATGCACATTAAAAAACACTGAGATGTAAGCTAACGTCCTTACCTACAAAAGGGGTATACACATGTAATCTATTTCACCATCCAAGGGCCACATTAGAGATCAATTAACCTAACATGCATGTCTTTGGACTGTGGGAGGAAACTTGAGCACCCGGAGTAAACCCACACACACACAGGGAGAGCAGACAGACTTCACACAGAAAGGACCCAGGTCTCTCCACCTTAGCATTGAACCCAGGACCTTCTTGCTATGAGGCAGTGGTGCTACCCACCGAGCCACCATGCTGCCCATACCCTAGAGTCCCGGGTTCAATGCCTGGGTGGTG
>JAUZSU010140620.1:0-15585 GCA_034780255.1 Parotocinclus maculicauda | reverse complement strand
CATCAGGTTCATTCAGGTCCAGAGTCCAGTACCTTAACCGCTAGACTACCGCAGTTCCACACATGGCTTAAGAGAAAAAAAAACCCCAGCTCATACAGGAGAGGAAGAAGAGCGGATGATACCAGCCCAGAGAGACTCACTGGTGTATACATTCATGGCCTCCTGTTCTGGGCTTGAGAGACTGAAAAGATGATTGCTGGGGAGAGGCATTCCCGGAGGCAGGTTGTTGGCGCAGTTGTGGAGGCGACAGGGCTCTGGTCTTGCTGAACGCCTCCTGCAGGTTAAGTTTTCTCTGGGAACATTTAAGAGATCCATAGTACTAGGAGATGGGCTCACCTTGTTAGTGAGGATGGTGCCAGATCTCACTCCACTGGTATCGCTAACCTGAATAGCCCCTGGAAAGCCAAAGCAATAACTGGTGGGTTAGTTTAGTCAGTTGTACAGACAGGGCCTGGTTTTGGTCTAATAACTCCTTGGGCTGAAGCTTGTGGCATCCCAGTACCGAGTGGTATGGATCGGGATGTCGGAACGGGGACATACTAGTGATGGCACCAGACGAGCATTCCAGGAAGCGCGAATGTGACCTGCGGAGAGTGAGTACAAAAAGAGGATGAATAGAGTGGGGAAATAGCAGCGGAAGCTAGGCTAACATCCAGTGATATAACAGAAGGTTACAAAGCCTAAATCAGCCTTGCTTTAAACCACTTCTCAAATAAAGCACGCTGATTGCTTCTGATGGTCGTTAGGTGTCCTTATCAGCCATCATGATCCATTGGAGGCTAAACAGGGAGGTGTGTCTCCTGCAATACCTCGCTGCTGCACTTAGCCGCCCTGAGATCTGCCACCGGGAATAGCACAGAGACTACAAGTGCACAAAAAGAAATGAAAGTAGTAATACTTTAATATTTAATACTGAAGAGCAGTTGAAGATGGTGTAAAAAAAATCACCACAGTCAACCAATTTGTCTTGACCATCAAACTAATCCCTCGATAACAAGAGCCTTGTATCTTGTTACAAGGAGAACAGCTGTCATTTTTGATGTTCTTCATATAAATGGAAATGAGAAAGCTGAATGCTTCCAGGCAAAACGATCCCACTGAATGGAGTGATGACCCTTTATATCAGGACCTTAAGAGAGCAGCATTGACAGTGACGGTCATCAATGACTCTGCTGAGAGGTCAATTGCGTTAATGTAGAAATATTACAACCCAATTCTGACACAGAATGAGGAGCAGAGGAAATATGTCATTCGCCTTGTCCAACAATATAGGAAGATCTGCAATATTTATCCTGCTGCAGAGTGACACAATGGACAATAACTGATTGATTTATATTGTAGTGTTCTCATCATTGTTTGTGTGAACAATATTAAGAATTTTAAAATAACTGGATATTTTAGGATATTGTGATTTTTTTTTTTTTACAACACTGCATATAATTAAACTTCTACGTTTGTGTGTTTATTCATAATACAAAGGCTGCAGGTTTGTTAAATGTCATTAAAGATGACAGCTGTGGACCCTAATGAAATTTTTTTTTCTGAAAGCCTACAGTTGGCAGTAGAAAGAACCTGCCAACATGTACCAATATGTTTTCTGGGTTTAAAACTAGCTATGACCATGTGGCTGCTGTTGGTTGAAATGGACTTTCTTAAATACTGATGTCAAGTAGTCAGAAATGTGTAAGTCCCAGTGAGCATTGTGTGTCTTTGAACAGGGTCTCCTGCTAAAACCATGACATCACAGTCACCAGTATCCCAGTCACCACAAAAGGTAGGAGCCATCTTCACTGCTTTTTTTGTCAATTGTATCCATATTTGTGTGGGGCTTAATTACGGCAGATTACGTTTACACGTGTTAATGATCTTATCCGTGCAATTGCATACTTAAACTTCCCATTTCTCTCTAAATGCCAGTTGTTGTCATTTGCTCAAATTTCTTTACTGATCATTATGCTGTAATTGGTTCGAACATAGTAGGGTTGCTTGAACAAAATCATGTCTCGGTAACATGTATGGTAAGCCTGCTGGCTCACTGGCACAACTGTGTAACATTCACTTGATTCAGCTTATTCATTCATTCGTTCATTCACAGTCTTATCCGCTTAATCATGGACAGGGTAGCCAGAGAACCGGTGCATAAGTGGCATCATGGGCACAAAGCAATCTATTGTAGGGCACATACACGCACACACTCATACACTAGGGGCAATTCGGAGACTTAACCTAAAAAGCATCTATTTGGACTGTGGGAGGAAACTGGAGTACCTGGAGTAAACCAACATGGACACGGGCAGGCAAACTCCACACAGAAATGCCCTAGACCATCTCACCTGGGAATTGAATCTTGCTGTGAGGTGACAGTGCTACACGCTGAGCCACCGTGCAGCTCACATCATTTAACTGTGCATTACAAATATATTTACTATCCAAGGCAATTGCAAGTTGTTTTTTTAGCCGTGATGTACAATATTCATGTAGTGAGATCCCCTTTTTGTGCAGTTCATGCCTTCTATTTTATACACACTTTTAGTTATAAAAATTACTACAGGGAAGGAAAATGTCTGAAATGGATCAGGTCTGAGTATTAGCATCTTCATTTTAGTCATTTTGCCATGTGGGAGATCATAGAGAGATTGATGGCCTTGTGCGTAATGGAGCATATTCTTGTCAGAGGCGCAAGCCAGCCGAATCCTCTGCTCTTCCAACTAATCATTTTCATGCTTCTGATCTTTGAACTCATTTGATCCCATGCCAGTAATTGTGCTGTATTCTGTTTTGTCATGTTCTAGTCTAGCAGGTCATATCAATTACAGACCAGCCCTTCTGCAAAACATATTCTCGATAACCACCCATTTATTTTCCATTACCTTGAAAATTGTGCAGAGAAGCTCACAAGTGGGCGATAATTCAAATGAGCTGGTAAAATTAAGCAGGCTGGCATGTTTGTCATACAGTATACTCTAACAGTCATGTAATGTGCATACACTATAAGTATCAGAGTTACTAATACTTATTAGCATTAATAATTACAGAGTTGAAGGATTCCAAAAGAGCACAACAAATGTTGTAGGAATATTCTCAGAAGAATAGTGAAAGTCTAAACCATTTTCTGGAATCACTCTTGGAAGTTGTTGAATGGCAGAATTGACACGTTTTATTACAAAAAAAAAAAAAAAAACGACTTACTTCTCCAACACAAAGCACTCTCAAGTCCAATTTATAACGTGTTTATAATGTATGCCTTAGAAACATGGTATGCCATAATTAAATAATTTGAATGCTGGCCTGAAAGATGGAATAGCCAAAAAGTGTTAGAATATTTTAGTCTCTCCACACTTACTAAACATGGAAAAAAATGATATATTTTCACAAATCTACTTGGCGCCATCTAGCAAGCGTTGTGTCATCCTTGCCTAAAGACAGTGTGGTCATTTGACTGCTCTAGCAGTGCTGTAAGTACAACCCCAATGAAGTTGGGACGTAAATAAAACAGAATATGATGATTTGCAAATCCTTTTCAACCTATATTCAACTGAATACACCACAAAGACAAGATATTTAATGTTCAAACAGATAAACTTTATTTTTTTTTGTTTTTTTTTCCTCATACTCATAATGCATGTGATGGGAATGCAATGGGAAACAGGTTTGCAGGCAGGCCAGTCTATTACCCTCATCCTTTTACTACAAAGCCTCACTGTTGTAACACATTTCTTGGCCTTTTCTTGCTGAGATAAACAGGGACGTTTCTGTACCTTTCAGCATTAATGGTGCCTTCACACCATGGGCACTAACACACCCCCATACCATCAGAGATGCTGACATTTGCACTGATACCAATCTGGAAAGTCGTTTTCCTCTTTGGTCTGGAGGACATGATGTCCATGATTTCCAAATTGACCAGAGTGTATATGGCTTTTGCTTTGCATTGTAGAGGTTTACCTTGCACTTGTAGATGGAGCGATGAACAGTGTTCACTATCAATGGTATTCTAAAGTTTTCCTGAGCCCATGTGGTAATATCCATTACAGAATGATGTCAGTTTGTAATGCAGTGCTGCCTGAGGGATCGAAGGTCATGGACGTTGGTTTTCGGACTTGCAGCTTACTTGCAGAAATTTCTCCAGATTATTTTAATCTTTTGATGATATCATGGGCTGTAGATGATGAAAATCCCTGCATTTCTTGCAAGTGTACAGTGAGAAACATTGTTCTTAAAACTGTTGGACTTCTTGCTCATGCAGTTGTTCACAAAGTGGTGAACCTCGCCCCATCCTTGCTTATGAATGACTGAGGGATGCATTTTAGGGATGCTCATTTTATACACAGTCTTGACACTCACCTCTATAATGTTCCACAATGTTCCAAAATGTTTTTGAGAATTGCTTTTGTTTTGTGTTGCAGGCATCAAATTTCAAGTGAGTGAATATTTGCAAAAAACAATAAAGTTTATCCGTTTGAACATTAAATATATTGTCCTTCGTAGTGTAATCAGCTAAATATAGGCGTGAAAAGGATTTGCAAATCATTATATTCTGCTTTTATTTATGTTTTACACAACATCCCAACTGTTTTGTAATTGGAGTTGTACATAAATACACCAAATAAAGCAAAAAAATTGGTGTGTCACATTTTTAAAATACCATCACCATTTTTAATACTGCAATATCCCAACTCTACTGAATAAGGGCTTTAAGATTCTGTACTGCACCATAACATCTGTTTAGATAAATTACATTTACCTGATGTATACAGTCTCATCGTTTGTTTGTGTGTGTGCATATGTGTCTGTCTGTATGCAGAACTCCATGCCTCCCTTCACCCCCTCGCCTACAGAGTGTCATCATGCTGGTCTTATTCCCAACTCACCTGTGCTGTCTGGCAGTTACAGCAGTGGTATCTCTTCTCTCAGCCGCTGCAGCGTTTCTGAAGCCTCATGTACCGAGACCACACTTCCCACCGACCACACCTTCCCTACCTCTGTCTCCAGTGGTTCCGACGAGCTCAGTCACAGAGAGACCCCGCCTCCTTACATCACCCACTCTCGCCGACCAGTGCCTCTTCCGCACAGCCATTGCAATGTTGTGAGTGCTGATGCTCCACCCATTCCACCAAAACCCCACCAGAAACGCAGTGTTAAGCAGCCATCTGAGCAGTTGCCCAGACCATGCCCCCTTCCGAGAAAAGTCTCTCAGCTCTAGTGCTGCTGGAGGAACTTAACAATTGCACTTTTTCTTTTCTTTTGGTTAAAAAACCTAAAATTCCAGTCGAAATGAAAGACAAATATGACTGTCAGGTATTTTTTAATACAGGTTTTACAGGGGTATAATGTCAAAATAACTGAGTACCAAGCTGTTGTCTTGCTGGTGTATTAAACAAAGTGTACATATTTGATAATATTGATATGAGACATAGGGTTGCCTTAAGTATTCAAAACATAATCTTTTTTTACAGATGGATAATGCATGTTTTTAAAGTACATTGTACTTTTGGGTGCTAGCTGCCTCCATCATCTCTCCATGCAGGCACTAGATAAGAGCACATCTTCACACACCCCCACACACTCCTACTACATACCATTTCCAGGAATGGAATCATAAAGAAGGTTGCTTTTTGAAGGCTAGTTTACTAAACTGTCACCCATGTGTAGGAGCATTTTGCTGCAGTTATGTATTATCATTCAACAGATTATATTACTGATTTGCTAAGCACAAAAGAGTGTGAAAATAAAACAGGAATGAGGTCCATCCTTCCCACCCAAATATGGCCACTTATGCTCTTCAGACTCCAATTCATTATGTGATTAATATGTTGCACCACTCAGGAGCCAATTTATGAATTATTGGCTTGTTTACCAAGTATTGTGCCAAATGATTTGCAGTCTTTGACCATTTTTTTTTATATTAAGGGAGGATAATTTAGTAATTTAATGAAACTGGTTTCCCAATTATAATAAAGTCACTTTGTGCAAACATAGGCAACATGAACTCAAGCAACATGGCCTCAATGGCATACCAGTTAATCAGTAGCACATCTATGACCCATCCTTGGAATGCTGCATAAGTAAGAAGCTAAACGCAGATTAATCTTGATATGGATATACATTAGTAAATAAGGAACAACGTAAAGTGCCAGGTTTTTTTAATCTTCTTTTTATTCTTAACCTGCTGCATCACTTTCATGACACATTTTACTTATGTAACAATATTCATATGGCTTTATCTACTATTTTAACAGAACACATATATTGTGCCAATGTGCTTTTAACATTTATCTATTAAACAGGTTTTGCCCTTCAAATTAACAGTTTCTGAAAACATTACATTAGGCATTTGGTTAATAAAAAATAATGATCACCTCACCCTTCCTTATAATTTTATTGTGTGGGAAAACATGTTTGTCATTTTTGCAAGTCATATTTTGTGCTTTTGGTGAACCTCATAAAAATAATCAGAGCTTGAGAAAATTGTAAATTTTATAATGACACTGTAATTATGCCAAATACTATACCGTGTCTATTGTAAATAGTGTGGTTTTTAACAAATTTTAGCTATAACAAATTTACAATGTTGTATGTTGGAGCAAGCTATGATTATTAATTGTTAAATATTTATGATTTGGTGAATTGTAGAGAAGAAGTGAAGCTGAAAAGCATCATACACATGTACATTCTTATGACTTCCTGTTTAATAAAATGTTTTCAACAAGTGCATACTGAGTCCAATGTGTGTTTCATTATATAATAGTTTAGATCCTTATTCTGCACATTTGGTTCTGTTATTTTTTCATTTATAACCACGTTTCCTCTGTCGTACTTTCCCTGTACTGTTTTTCTGTAGCTGCTTGACTGTAACTGTCTTTATGCACTCCTCCTTTAATATTAATTTCCTTTTTATTTTCTTTTTTTTCTTATTTTCTTATATTCTTTTTATTTTCATTTTCAATTTAAAATACCAGCATGTGTATTTCTTCTTTTGATTTTGATTGATTTATTTATTATTCCTTTTATGTATAATTATCATATTTTCTCTTTTTTTTTTTTTTACTTTTTAACAATTTATTAACCTCAAATGTATTTTCTAGTATTAATATTTGCTCTTGTCTACAAGTGGTTGTCTGTTTGTCCTATGGTATTACTGTACTGCTTTACCTCTTTTCCTACATGTGTATTACAATACCTCTGATCCTGTATGATGAGATTGGTGTATTTATTTTATTTTCTTAGATGATTTTTAGATCATTGTAATGATGTAGTTTAGGTGGAGAGGAATCTTAATCCTCAAGCATTCAGTAACATCATCCAGTGCTTGTCCTGTTTCAGCATGATAATGGAAATCGAATCACTGTAGTCATGTTTAAAATGATAATGGAAAGCATTATTAAAAGCACTAAATGTACAAAAGACGAAATGTATCCAACTATGTAAATTACAATGCATTCAGTTACTAAACATCTGGAAATTTTTTTTAGTATTTACGAATACAGAAAAAGAGAGGAGGAAGAGCAGGCTTTAGTGGATCCTTGCTTTAGAGGATGGATGCTGAATAATAGCCTGGAAGAAGCTTGAGATGTTTTTCTATGCAGGCAATTCCCAGAGGAAAGTACAGACTCTTGCTGCTCTACAGGGAACCATATACATTGATCAAGAGGCAGATTTCAAAGGGAGCTGAGGATAATAAATCCTCCTTCCCACCCTCCTTTTCCTATTTGGTCTGTTGTACATGGAGATTAAGGGAGTTGCCTGTCAACTTTAAACTGCACATTTTTCATTTATCATTTGTCTTTTTTGGTGATGCATTGTGGCCTCACTAGAGGACTTCTTCCAGAATCATGTGATTTTTTTTTCTTGTATATCAAACACAAAGGCAGCTAAAGCTAAAATGAATTGAGATTCCCTTATCTGCTCTATGAAGTGTAAACATTAAAGTCAGATGCTGAACTTCTCTGTACAACTGGCACACAGTAAAGAACGGACAGCCACATGCATTTTGAAGATTTGAGGAAAATATCTCTGGATATTTCTTCTCAGCAGAAGCACCCTAAGATTCAATTCCATAGTGAAAAACCAAGGAACCAAGCTGCATTGTAACACATATTGTTAATGTTAATATAATGTAAATAAGAATTAAGACGTCGGTGGATATATATATTTGTTGAAAACAGATATACACACACACACACACACATATATATTGTACAAATATCATAAATATTTAATTACATTCCCATTTACATTATTTATTTATATATATGTATGTGTGTGTTTATGTTTAAAAAACATATATATATATATATATATGGTTTTTTTAAAAAGACTTCTGTGGATTACACATTACAAAATGGCATTGCTTTCAATATAAAAAAAAAATAAGTTATAAATAATAACTATTTCTTGTTGTTCCTCTACTCTTTGAAATAAACTTTCTTGATAGACAATCATGTATGGTCATGTTGCTTTCTAATCAGCAGCTTCTCTTTGATTCTCTCTGCAATTGGAAGCCTGTATTGATAAATGTAATCAATGCTCAAGTTTCTCGCTCACACAGTCTTGTCATAGAGCACAGGAAGTGTGGATGCACTTAGGTTGAGTTATAGTTTCGGAGTCAGGCAGAAACGAACCACAGATCTATCTGTGAAAGACTCCTGTGCTTAATTAAGCACTCATCAAACTAAATCAATAGTCTTTTCTCTCCCACTAATTCCACGTTGCTCTTACATCTTCCACAAGGTCAGTACTGCATTCAGCTACAGTCACTTAACTGCACTTGCACGCCATTGCTCAGGCATTATTCTGATTTTTTTTTGTTGTTGTTTTTTTTCAGCTCAGTCATGTCTGAGTGCCTTGTTGAAAAGCAATACCAAAAGATTGATTAAGTCAGGTTTTTTTTAAATTATCCTAGAATGGGATTTTTTACTGTTTTCCTAAATTTCAAGTCAATTAAGTTGATGGAAAGCATGCCTCATACAGATGCCTCATCAGTTTGGGCTGCTTTTTTATTACTGCCTCTTTGATGACTTTGGGCTGTTTTCTTTTCTTGGTTCAGAGGCAAATAAAGTTGTAAGAAGCAGCACAGATCTAGGAGCGGTTTTCCACTTCTTGGTTACTGCAGAGATAAAGACATGGCTGTAATGGAGAGTGCCTTTTTCACTAGACTTGGTATGCTGGGTCACTTGTCCTCTCCATCTGTCTCTGGGAGCCACTGGAAGCTGATAGTTTGGCCGCTTGGCACGCTCTAGCTGCAGCACATCGTTTTCGCAGATTGTCACGGACTATTTGACCTGAAATATTTATGAAGGATCGCCCTGAAAAGAGACCTGCTGCTTTTTTGGTATCATCTCCTTATTAGCATGGCTAATATTATACCATGGCTGCCTTTGTAACAATAGTTTAAATTGGCTAGTTGTATGCACACATACAATACTCCTGTTCCACTAATTTATTTAGCATTTTCTGCCTCAGTTTAGTTTATTAAGTGGTCTTTAACATATAACAAAGGGATAACTGGGCATAAATCTTAATACACCAGATTGCCATGGTCTGATCTGCCACAGATATGCCATAAGGTTAGCCCTATAGGAACACTCTTTACATTATCAGGGCTTTCTATCAAGGCTTGAGAAAATGCATCAAGATGCATTCTACAAACAGAAAATGAGTTCCATATATTCAACGACTTTTGGAACGTCTGAAATGCTTGAATAGCTGTAAGTAAACAGCATTACGATGCACATATCTCAAGAAAACCTTCTTGTGTATATACTGTGCTTTCATGTGTTGAAATGAAAAAAAGAAATGGGGTTGGACAGCTTTAAGATGGTGAAATGTCTCAGATGTACAGGAAAATAACTTTTATGAACACAGAAATTGCAATAGGCCACATTGCAGTATCCTTTCCTCAATGATCCAGCAGGTTCGGATACTGGAGGGGGCTTCAATTCAAGTTGACAGTGATTGAACAATGCCAATGACACAATGCTCTCAGAGATACATCCATACTGTGTCTCCGTCTGATGATAAATTAAGCATGCCAATTAAATTAGACACTGGTGGTAAGCATGTTACAACAAACGCCAGTTTTTTCATTTGCGCATTTGTTTAGTCCTTCTTTTTCCAATATGAAATTGGATGGATTACCCTTGCTATCTGCTTGATTTGCATTGCTCGATGGTATTGCACATGGAGAGTGTATTGTGAATGACTGTGCCGATTATGGCTTAAATGCCACTCAAAGTATTTAAAATGAATTGTAATGCTATTAAGTGAAGCTGTCACTTTGCAATATATTTGCAATATACTAAATCTAGAAAACAGCAACCCCGTGACAAAATGTCAAATTATTTAATGCACCTTAGTAGGGCTCTGGGGAAGTTTGGAAAAATGCTTGTGATATATGCTAACTTTACGCTGCATTGTTGCTATGCTACTGTATGTATTTAAAAGATTTGGTAAACCAAATCAAAGTGGTTCACTGCGACTATATTTATAATTGGTAATCTGTTACACTCACAGTTGGAGGTTGCTCATACAATGCAGTACAATGTAGGTGTATGTGTATACACATGTTGGCATACACTGGGGATGTAGGCAGGAGCTATTGGCTCTCATCACCTCTCTAAATGTGCTTTGTTGCAGTCTGGAAGAAAATAAAAGCAATTTGCACTTTATTCATTTACATTTCGTATAATTGAGCCACATTTGGCTTTTTCGATACATTGAACTGTCTAGTTTGACAAAGGCTAATGTTAGGCTAGTGTAGTCTGTGTGTGTCTTTGATGCCTGCTGCATGTTAATGTCTTAAGCACTGATGTCCTGTAAGCCAATCTGCTTAGATTTTGGTAAATATGTAGATAGATCAATCTTCTTCTCCCTTCCCCTTGTCTGAAGTACTGTGTATGCTGCCAAGGCTACATTGACCAATGACTGCACACAGAATTGAATAAGGGCAATATGTGGGACTGCGGTAGCCTAGTGGTTAAGGTACTGGACTTTGGACCTGATGGCTCAGGGTTCAAATCCCACCTCTGCCAAGCTGCCACAGTTGGGTCCTTAAGCAAGGCCCTTAACCCAGTGTTGCTTGAATTGTAAGACTGTATGAGTTGTAAGTTGCTCCAGATAAGATTGTCTGCTAATTGACATAAATGTAAAACGTAAACTCTATGTGCATAAAACATTAAATTCCAAAACCATATGTCATTATTTTGTCTGCCTTTGTTGCTACAGTATAACAACCTAAACTCTTTTGCAGATACATTGACTAGTTTTTGGAGCATAATTACAAAGATTTAACCATGCTAAAATTGTAAACCTATTACGTGTATGCCATCTGATAGTATCATGGTTGGGCCTGTTTTGCTGCATCTAGGTCAGAACAGTTTACTATTATTTATGCAGCAATGAATTATGAACTATATGAGCAAATTATGCAGGAAAATGTCAGGACATCTGTCTGTGAACTGAATCTCGAAGAGAAAGTGGGTCATGCAGGAAAAACAGCCACCCTAAGCACCAAATTCTGAAAGCAAAGTTTAACACACTTTTGCCACTCACATATATGCAGTTATATTTCATATTGGGAGAGGATGGAGTTTTCCCACAGGAAGTGTACTTGGGACCATTCCCTTTGCACAGAAGGCAATGAAATTGTAAACGTTTGCATTTGACTTTCCACCACTTTTTATGAGCCATGAGTTGAAGTGCCTTAAGTCTCCCAAGGAATCAGTGCTCATAATCAGTAAACTTGGAATTTGAAAATAATAACACAACACAAGTGCAAGTGCAAGCAACTTTTTATTGCATAAGGGAAATTAGATACTATGTTTTCCAATGTACTTTAACTTCCATTATACTACAAATATGTACAAAAAAATATCTTAAGTATTCTAATGTATAACTTTTCTCAAAAGATTGAAGGCTGTTGTATCAAAGAGTGATGCAACCCACACTAAAATTAACATGTTTTGAACATTATATTTGGGTGTCCAAATTTTTAACTGTATACTACCTGGCTATCTAACTGTCATATGCATATTTGAGTTGACACTCCAGTAAAATTGGCTCCACAGTGGAGCAGTGTAATTTAACTTCTAATTAGCACATCTAATGAAACCTCAGTTTAATCTGAGCTAAGTAAAAGGAAATTAAATGACATCAATTTTTTTACTTCCTCAACACAATTCTCAAGCACAGACCCCTGAGGGACACCACACTTCACTTTTGAGAGCTTAGAGTGCTGATTATTTACATAAATACATAATTAAATATAAATAAATAAATAGGATTTAAACCAAGAAAGTGCCGGTCCCATGTTTCATAAATACTATTACTTTGAAGGTAAGAGATGGATACAAAATAATAAGCAGTGGTTATATAATACTAGGTATTAATTATTTAAGTAAATTTGTAGGAATTGTATCTAATAAGCATGTTGTTGACTGATGAGATGAACTGATGAGTGATTACATTTCAGTATTAGTCATTTTGGTAGAAGATTGTAGTACTGATTTACAGCTAATTAAAAACACATCTACACTAGTGCTGAATCTGAAAGATTGCTGAATAGAGCACTAAAGTCATTACTTAAAATCATGCTGCCCTTCAGGTTTACTTACTAATGTTTTCAGTTAATCTGGAGACTTTATTAAATAGAAATAAAGGATTATTGATATTTTCTCTATGATTGAGGAAAAAATACACTGGACCTGTTTCTACTCTGCCATGTTACCTCTCCAAGCAATCGTAAAACCTCCAAATGTCAATACTCAGTCATATTTTATAACTACTTAATACAAGTTCTGGTTTTGTGAACCTGGGGCTTAATTGGCAGCACAGAGCTTAAGACTGGAACCATCATCATCAATACTGCAGTGTCAATACTGTTAAAGTTGTATAAATAACAAAACAGTAATACCACAATCATTGGTAATAAGTTATGTGTCATGTGTCACATGACTGTGCACCCATTTCCCAACCTGAGGAGAACTTTAGTTCCTCTGGAGAGGTGAGATGCACATATAAATTACATATATCCATTACACATACCGCTGGAATTTATGGGCTTCAATACAGGCACCATGTACTATAACAACATCTGTACTCTTAATGTCTGGCTCTGCGTTAATATTCAGTTTGCATAAGTGTCCATGTATTCACGTGTTTTACTTTGTAAGATTTTACTGTCAATTAGTTAATGTCCTGTAAAATATTTCTATCTGGTTCCATCACATGGAACATTTTCTCAGTTTCTGAATTTTTTCAAACATAAATGATTTAATCTATCTCAGTTTGAAAAATCATATGTAAGTAATGCATGTGAATGTAATTTTTGCTAATTCCAAAGGCTTTAGATATTAATTATTTAGATACTAAAATTGCATATTTGTCATCAACAGTTATTTGATTTAAAGTCATCTAAGAACATTTGAATATTTTCAAATAACCATAAAGGCCAGGTCAAAAAATAGCACTTTCTTCTTTACTCATACCCTTAAGCTGTATTTGTGCCACTTTATTATTAGTACACAGCCGCCTACAGAAAGACAACACCATGAAGAAAACAACCCACAGTGGTATGGTGGAAAGGCTGTTTGTCTGCTTCCTTTGTATAATTACAGCAAGACATTAACCTAATCTAAAATACTTGATGTTTGTTTTAATTACATTTGACAAGGAGAGGAGAAGGACATGCCTATGATGGACATGCCTGAGTCTTACTTTCTGCACTGCCTTGACTGCTTCTCATCTATATTTGCAACCGTACTGATCGACATGGGAATATAGGAATATCAGGTTATTTTTATTTTTTAAGTGTTCCACTGGTTTTTAAATGGGCAGCAGAGGAATATAAATTAATGAGTACCTTATATACATACATACATACATATATACATACGTATATAAAATATAAACTCAGTTATGATTGTTGTAAATCATGCAGAAAGTATATTTAACCCACAAAAATCAATAATTGTGAAATAATTAAAAACTAGCATTAATTTCATGTTAAGAATATTTGTTTGCATTAAACTAGGTGAAACATGGCTATCACTAAGCAACGTTCACATTTCAGAATAGCCAGTCCAACTGCTTTGGAGGAGTGTGAGCAAACCAGAATGTCAGGTAAAACGTAGTAATTTGCCAAGTTCCACACATACAGTAACCACAAGGTTCAATGATTAAAATTACATGTAACTGTGCAATATATACTGCTCAAATAAGTTGCTATTTATAATATATGGCCAAAGGTTTGTAGACACAAACATTCCTAAAATGTCTGTAAGTTCAATAAAGGACCTTGGGCTCCCAGTTAGAATTCAAATTGTTGTATGCTGAAGTTACAGGTCAGGACTCTCTTAAAGCTTGTAAAGTTCTTCATCAAAGTTGCCAGACCATTTCTTTGTGTGATTTGTTTTTAGAATGACAGGGCAGTTATAATGAGAGGTATGTAGAGTAAAAAAAAAAAAAAATCTCACTCAAGTAAAATTGTTTAAAATTGTATTGTTACTTAAAAAAAAAGTATATTGTAAAAGAAAAAGTACTGTGCTGCATATCGAGAGTATTTGAATTTGACTACTGAATTATTGGAAAAGTGGCATTCCATTATGGTGCAACCTTGAAAGTCACGTCTGTAGAAAGTGTTTAACTCTAGCCAAACTATAGATGTCTCATAAAGGTTTGAGATGACTGGCTGTTTTTTTTTTTTTAGTTTTAAATGTCCTTGTTCTCACAGAGGACATAACACAGTACTTCAGCGAGTGCCAGGAGAATGTTACCTGTCTTGACTGCATTGTGCCAACTGTTTTATGAAGGAGGAAAATCTGACTGGCCTGCACAGAGCTCTGGCCTCAACTTTATCTAATACATTTGGGATCTAGAATGGAGACCTTCTTCATCCAATGTAAGTGTCTGATTTCACAAAAGCTCTTCTGGATGAATGGTGATCAGTTTATACTTGTAAAAAGCCTTCCCAGAAGAGTGGATGCTCTTATAGCTAGAATTGGTAAACCAATCCATACTAATTCTTATAATAGATTTACAATGCTATATCATAAGCTTATGTAGGTGTAATGTGTAGGTGTCCTAAAGCTTTTGCCATGCAATGTATTTTTCATCAAGGCTTAAATTATTTTTTCAGTTTCATTGCATTTTTAGTATGTTCAAAGGCCTGCTGAACCTACCTTTACAGTTTCATGTGTATTGATTTGAAGCTGCCATTCATCTCTAGCACTCATTACACGTCTCTTCTTCTGTCATGTCTTCCAGTATTTAAGACTGATTCAGGGCTATTAAGCCATGTAAACCCATCTACACTCATCTAGGAAATTAGTGACAGGTTACACAATAATAAACAACTCTACAACCATGATCAGTTAGTGCAGCCATTGTTATTGTGTCTATCCACAGCAAAACATTTCTAAAGTTTTCAAGTGGGGTTCAAGATGTAAAATGCTCAATATAAATATATAAATACACACACACACACACACATAGTGGTGTGAAAAAGTGTTTGCCCCTTCCTCATTTCCTGTTTTTTTGCATGTTTGTCACACTTAAGTGTTTCGGAACATCAAACCAATTTAAATAGTA
>JAUZSU010140610.1:0-15587 GCA_034780255.1 Parotocinclus maculicauda | reverse complement strand
GATTCTGGACCTGACGGTCCTGGGTTCAAATCCCACCTCTGCCAAACTGCCACAGTTGGGCCCTGAAGCAAGGCCCTTAACCCACAATTGCTGGGATTGTAAGATTGTATAAGTTGTAAGTCGCTCTGGATAAGGGCGTCTGCTAAATTCTGTAAATGTAGGCAGATAAGACATTTTATTTGTCTATAAAACCTGTATAATCTGTATTCAAATACCAGTTCAGCTATTTGACATGTAGATTGTGTCTTAAACCTAATTGTGCTTTATTTTTATTTCAGAAACTGACAAATAACAAGTGATTTCCTCTGAAAATAATAATTGTTTACATAATTCATGAGGAACCCTGAAACAGTAAGACACTGTCAGTGCTTCAGTGTTACTGAAATGTCCAATATTTTCCTCCAAGTATGTCTGATCCACTAGTCTTTCTTTTTTAATTGACAGCCTGACAAAGTGCCAGCGCTACCACACACAGTGATTTGTCTCACTCACTCCTAATAAAAGGTTCACAGCATGCTGCTTAAAGGCTATGAGAAAACAGCTTGCCATTCATGGTCATTGTAGTTTTTCTTTTCTAAAGAGATTTTCTTATGGATTATCTACAACATTGCCGAACTGGCTAACATATAGCCAAGCAGCTTTCATTTAACATAATCTGTGGTTAACAATTGAATTAGTGACCATCAAGGCAGACTCTTAATAGGACTTGCCCTTATTTGCCTGTGCTAAAAGTTTAATTAATTAAATTTACCCCATGGCTTGGCAGTTTAATACAACTAAGATCGGATCTCATGCGGTGACATAATCTATGAAATCAATAATTGAGGATGAAAATGAGGGAACCTGACACAGGTAGTCACAGTGTCACTTTCTTCAGGGCTACTCAATCCCCCGTCTTAGCTTTAGTATGACCCCAATTAATGTCACCATCCAGCCCGGTGTGCTAGAATAATCACTGTCAGTGAACCACAGCGAGAGTTCAGAAACCCTGGAAATAAGAAGCGCATAGACAAGACTGAAATATTTATTCATACCATGAGCAAGATGTATGCTCTACTAAAGGAACTCCGACAGCTCTTCAACAAATGAAGTTAATAGAAATAGTTGGACCAGATGTGTGTTCACGTCTCCCATTTGTTTATGCCGTTTTCTATCTTTGTAGCAGGTGTTGATTATTAAAAGCTTTCAGTTATGTTCTGAGCACTGAGACATTGTGAGATGTTAAGTCCTCCAGCCACTTCTCACCTAATAGAGTAATACGTCACTGAGCTACAGCTGCTGTACATCCAGACTTCCCCAGATATTGCAGAAGAGAAAATGGAGCTTGTTGAAAACATTTTATTTATAAATACTACATTTTTTAGGAACTTGTATACAGATCGGGACAGCACAGTTGCATTGCGTAGTTTCAGAACATGCCAGTATGTGGTTTGAAATACATTTTTTACATTTTTTTTCTATTCTAAATTGAGGAGCATCACAGTAGGTGTGTAGTTGGTAGAGTGGACGCAGTGTTTCAAAATTCCAGCAGCACTGCTGTGTGTGAGATTCACTGATAGCAGTGCAATACACTAACACACCATCACCACACCAGTGCCATTGCGGTGCTGAGAATGATCTAGCACCCAAATATTACCTGATCTGTTGTAGTCTTGTTAGGTCCAGACCACTGATAAACAGAGCAAAATGGGGCTCATACAGTCTGCAGACATGGCCTTACAGCCTGTAATTGTAGAACTGTACTGTAGAAGTGTACTTCTGTGGTAATCGGAGATTGCAAAATAGATGTAGAACAAGGAGGTGCTTTGTTGTCATGGATGATGTATGTAGACAGTAAATGTTTTTCCAAGAAACACATAATGACATTCTTGGAAATTCAATAAAAGATGATTGCTGCTGTTCTGACAGGTTGCAAAAATACATTTACCACAATAATCATCCCTACTTTAGTGCCGTGTAATGTAAAAAATGGGTCTTTGTGCAATACAGACTGTACATTAAACCATCTGATACCAAAAAGCAAACAGACCCTCTCATATCTTCAATGCAAGATAATTGATTTGACATTTATGATAATTACGTGTTATATGCCTTGTTTCTCACTCTATTATTAGCTACATAGTTAGTGGTGAAGTTGGGGCCACTGATGTCTCTTTTTTTACTGAGCTATGCAAGTATGCTGATTTCTAATAATGTTTTTTTATAAATAAAATGTCTTTACTCTGTTTTCTATATTAAAAATCTGTAATAAAGAATATATTTTTATTGAAGTCCAGCTGTGTTCAAGAACTCCACCAGTCTAGGCTTTTGGAAATCCAATATCATTAATATTAGTTTGCATTTAGTACTCCAGTATGTGGTTTGAGATTGTTTATCATGCTCATTTTGCAACATAAACAGTGTTTAGGGAAATGTTTGTCCTTCTGTGTTGAAGCATGCAGAACCAGAGGCTGAAGTGCAATCAGACTGCTAGGAGACTACTTTTTTCCTAGGATGTGCTAATTGCTTTATTGATTAGGGGTTTTGCAGGGCAACAATTGATAAACACATCAGACAAAGATTTGTGTTTCTGCAGACCCTACTGGCTTTGGCTGCTCAGACATCTTCAGATAACATATCTTCTCACCAGGAAATTGTGCGTGCGTGCGAGCGAGAGAGACTGCGAGAGAGAGACCGACAGCAAGAGAGAGGGAGAGAGAGAGAGACAGACAGCGAAAGACAGAGAGCGAGACAGAGACAACTATCATTATTTTAACATGCTACTAAGAGAATATTAAAGCTTCAGCTATGGTAAAAGTCTTTTTGTCATTCAGTTATTGGAAGCTTTTGTATAGAATTAGTAAAAACCAGTGGAGGCTGGTGGTTTTTAAATAGATGAAGCACATACATTGACATATGATCACTTTATTTTACCTGCCATGGGGATTCTTATATCCCACCTCTGGGTTACTTAATACAAAGCTGTTTTTCATAAGCTAATCCTGTTTTATCTTTGTACATTGGTAGACCTACTGGTCCTGATTTAGAAATGTTAGCAGTGGTATTGATTTACTTTGAGAGGTCAAATAATCATTATACGAAAAGCTGTGTTTCAGGCAGGTGAAATGAGAAAGCACACTGCCTTAAAGGCCGAGAATTTTTATAATTATATTTAATTCCAGTCTAGTCTATTTATATAGCACTTTTTTTACAAGTGAAAATTTTCTTAAAGCCGTTTAAGCACCATCCAGGTGGTCCAACCGGTAGTTGGTCAAAATGGTTGTTGACTGATTTTTACTGCAGTCGCATAGTGAACACACGTACTGTAGTAAATATAAAGGATATTTTGGCAGCACACCACCAAGTGGAAATGAGTCCACTTAAAGATACACTTTTTTTTAAACAGGTACAGCAGTATCACATTCTAAACACTTTAAACCTTTGAGTAGGTAAATCCAGTACGGCACTAGTAGGAGGAAGTCACAATAGTCAAATGATCTGCACTTAGCACTTCTAGGGTTATGCAGGTCAAACCAGCGTGGGGCTTGTAATATTAAGCAGAGTACAAACGTTTCCATTTCATCTTTCTGCTGTTCAGTGTACTTAGTGTCCATGTGCATCACAGATGTAGTTCTTAACTAAACTTAGTTAATGCAAAGTAAATCAATTTCCATAAAACATATAATTCAAATGTAATTACAGTATGTAAACAAATAATCAAAGAATTACATGTATAATAGTTTTGGCAGTAAATATACACATGCTACAGATGGATCAAATGTGCCAAATACTGTGATCGGTCATATCATAGGCCTGTTATGTATTTTCGGTCAATCCTGTACCACTAACACCAAGACTAAGATAAAATTGGAGGTTTATTCAGGGGCCTTAATATAAGTACTGAATAAGAGAGCGCTGAGTATGAAGTTTGTCTAGTCCCAGTGGCCCTGCTCTCAGACCCATTAGCCTTACTTAGACCATTCATCAACCCTGGGTAACCTTCCTGGAACACCAAGAGGAAATGAACACACACACACACACAAGCTTACCTTTTTATCATTGTGGAGACTTCCCACTAACATAACATTACTGTAACTAATCAATGATGGGATGCTACGATCAGTCTAGCTCCCAAAATACACACTATATACAATACATAGAAATCAGTTACCACAGAGGTGCTACTGGGGGTTTTCAATAATGGGCATCACACCACGAAGCTACATTGGTGATCACGGACAAATCCATAATCCCAAAACAAAAGACAGACAAAGAACAAAAACCAGTAGAACACTAAAATAAAGGAAGAAGGGCAAAGCGCCCATAACCAACCAAAACTAGATTCCTTGCATTTACTGTTAGCTACTTCATCTCAAGTTGACATCATGCAGTGATTGAGTAATGATTTACTGTTCTTTCTGGTTAATTCAAACAGCGGGCGAATAGAAACTGAATCCTTTTGGCTTTTAGACTGAGCAGTTAGCATTAGCAGCTAGCGCTCTGAGTTAATTTTAACTTTCAATCCATTGTTTATTAAATGACATGAGATTTCTTAACACTTTATTATAAAATAAGATTTGTGTTAACAATTGCTCAAATGAAGGTTAATGTAAGTTCTAATATGTAATAGTCTCTGCTATAATACAGTATAGACTATATGAAACTCATCAGTTCATGATTCATTTAATTTCATTTAACTAGTATGGATTTGCCAGAAATCGTGCTCCAAATTTAAGTCGTAGCTCTAATTCTCTGTTTTGTTTCGGTTATCTGCACAGATAACGTTGGATTTTCCTTTTAATCAATAGTACATTTTGTTTTCCCATCACTACTCCCCTGTCCACTTTAATAACAGACAGATAAAATGGCTCAGAAACCAAAATAAATAATTTATGCTGACGATTGGGGTGAACGATAAGACGGCGCACAATCGCAGATCTTTTGTGTTGAAACAGAAGGAAAGATGATGTACGTGTTGCACTGGAGAGGGTCTGATCATCTTCCTCTCTGTCAGCTGCTAAAATTCAGACGTGCTTGGAATATCAAAATCAGGCAAATCCTCAGGATCTGAGAAGAAAGAACGGATCAGTGCCCTCATCATTCTGCAATCATTGTTTTGTTTCAGGCTCCTCTTTAATTATCAGAGAAGGCTGCACTCAACAAGCAACATAACACAGGGAAATGGATAATGATGTTAGGAAATTGGGTGTCCCCAGAGGTGGCAAATCAATAGTTAATAACTGTGACGCATGCTAAAGGGCTATAAGAGAGCATTTTAAGAAACATTAGAGACAATGCCAAGTTTTTTCTCATGCTATTCTAAGCTATTGTATTGTTCTACTATCATGCATTAAAAAAGCAGAGTTTTCTCAAAAGGTTTGTATTCGTATTTGTTCAAGTATAACTCATTTATTTATGTAGTACTATTAACAACACTGTTAACTACCCTCAGGGGGTGAGACTCTACCCCAAGTATCTCTGGGTCTTGATTGTAGACTGTACAAAATGTCTAGTTTACAAAAGAACAGCCAGGAAGAGAGGGCAGGTAAATTGGATCCATGCACCTTTGGGTGAGACCAGACAACATTTATTAAAATTCTAAAGAATGTTCTTGTTTTGTAGACTCTAAGGATTGTGACATAACACTGTCACTGTCAGTAGAGACCAATACTACCTGCATTGTGTGTGGAGACACATTAATTCTGTACCCAGCATTAAAATGATGTGGCTTGTTTCCATTCACAATTCTGGACTTTGAACAAGACAGGAGTTATTTGCCCTTGTTGATTAATTAACTTTGTTGGCAGTGGCTGATTTTGTCATGTTTTGTTCATGTTATAGTTTTCCAGATTGAGATGTGTGTGTTCGTGGCTTTGTATGCACTAAAATATTTTATATTAATGTTAATTTGTTTTGTATAAACTTTTGTGTCAAATGGGCACCACTGATCTACTCGTGCTATTACAGACACATCCTCTAGGAGCTCTGAAGGTCGGAAGGGAAGACCCCTGGTAAAGTAAAAGATGGACTAAGATTAGACCCCAAGGAAATACCTGGGAGTCTTGACAGGACCCCAAAGAATGGCACAGAACCAGCAGGAGAGAGAATCAAAAAACAAGGCAACCATTCCTTCTCCAGAGGAGATCTACAAGCCAGAGAGGCTTGGCAACCACCACGCAGGTTCCCAAGTCTGCATAACGCAAGTGCCAACCATATTGTATAACCAACCCTACTAATTAAACAAGCCTGTCTTTTGTTCCATCTAGCCAGGGGCCTTTCATTTTTTTTAAGTTTTTTGTTGCTTAAGTACAGAGGGCAGGGTTTGTGGTAACGCATGCAAATGATGGACGTCCTTGCATAACACCTAAAAGTCTTTGGCATACAGTAGATATTTACTCAGTGAATAAATGTTACACACATCATGTATGGCAGCTGTTACCGCTAATAATCAAACATCAACAGAGGTCTGTTTGCACAGAAGAACCAGGTATGATAGACCATACCTCTTCTGTTTGCAGTATTCAGGAAACTACATTCCGTTCGCCGGAGTAACTCAACACATGGAATATCAATCACAAAATGAGTCAATGCAGAAAGCATAATACGTAGTGTACACAGTCCAACTCCATACAATAGTAAAATTTATTATTATGATTGCCCAAGAAGCGGTCATAAAATGATGCCATGATTATTGAGTTTGCTTAATATAGAGTCTGGAAATATCATTTAAACATTAATTAATGAACAAAATAAGTGACAGTGTGTTACGTCAAAATCAATCATAAAACTAATTTGTGGCAAATTGTTGAGTCGGAGGAGGAAGTAGATTCATTTATTGATTTTCTTATTCACTCAGGGGGAGCTAATGCTGAACCGGCAGCACAGGGTGCAAGTCAGGAACAACCCTAGACAGGGTGCCAATCCATCATAAGGCACACACACTTGCACGCTCATATACACACTCACAGACTAGGGCCACATTAGCATAATCGTTTAACCAAAAGAATGTATTTGGACTGTGAGGGGATACTGGAGTAAAACTATTTGGGCACTGGAAGGACATGGAGACTTCATAGAGAAAGGATGGCCGCAGAGGAAACCGGTCCGCATAAGAAAGTATGAAATTGCACTTAGAGTTGTGTTATGATCTGTGCAATAATTTCACAATCCTGATTATTGTGAAATTATTGTGTGATGCTTCTTGCCAACAATTTGTTTAAAACATATTTGAAACTCATTTTTTGTTTCGTTTAGGTGCTAACTTGAAATGCTTGCTTTGGACACATATTTGTCTTGTTTTGTGTCAGCTTGCATTTGTTTGCATGCTGTTGTTTGGTGCTTGTGATTCTTGTTTGTAGTCTTCTGTCCATTCTGACCCTTGTTAGCTTTGGTAACAACGTTCAGGTTCTGCTCTTTGGGGTTGTGTGGTGGCAGGTGTTGGCCATTTTCTCACCTCAGGTCTGGCATCTCTAGCAGTTGGTTTGTGATGAGTTGTAATTCGTTTAACATTATCATAGTCATTTTGCTTGTGATCTTTTTTAACATTAACTCCATTAGCTCCATTAACATTTTCTTCACTCTTAGTTTACTGTGTTATTATTTTCACATTCTGGTGACTGCCTATTCTGCTCTGCTATGTGAATCTGTGTAGTTCTCTGGATTGCTGCAAGATGGCAGCTTCTCCTAATTAGCATTCATGCAGAATGAGTATAGACAGCGCTGGCCAGTGCACAATGTATTATGAAAATGATCCCTCTCTGGTGGCCGCATAATCTGGAATTGAAACTTGTCTCGTCTGTGATATGAATAACCAAATGAGCATTTCACTGTATCTCAGCTCAGAAGCAGAAAAAGACATTCATCTAACCTTAACTTGAAATTATTACTAATGGTTCAAAAATGACAGACCTGAATTATTAATTTTTCTCAAAAAGATTTTTCTATTGACAGCCACATATTCCAGCTCTTCCTGGAGCATTCGCAGATGTACCCAAGACAATGTGTTGAACCTCATAAGAACCATTTTCTTTGTTTTCTATTATTTTTACACCAAAACGGCAATATTCTTTTGAAATACCAAAAAGCCACTTGGTGTTATGTGGAGGTAATGGGCAGAAAAAAAGTACATTTGCAACAATATGAGCTTTAGGGTTAGGTGTTGCCAGGGGTGAAAGGATTGGTCTAGTACTGCTAAGAGATGGGAGAACAGCTGCCACATTCAAAACAAGTCACCATCAGACTGTCAGCTAGAAAATATATCTACTAACAATATCTTCTTATCAATCAGAATTTCTGAATTGTTTCTGAACTGTCTGTGCTTCATTTTGATCCCTGCTGGACAGAGCCCAGCTGCCATTAATGACTGCAAGGTAATGTTGGTGCCAGCAATCCCGAGTTATACCCGACTGATATTCAGTGGTGCACGTTTTTTTGCTAAATCTCAAAAATAAAACATGAAGATTAAGCCATGATATTATGTGTTATTGCTATTTATAAACTGTGCAAAACAGACACTACAAACATGCAGCAGTGATCAGGCACCAAAAACAACAAAGCAGTTCAGATAGGGTTGCCAGATCCCATGAGAGTAAGAAACCAGGTCTATGGAAACAAGTTCAAAAGAAACTGAAAAGAATATATTGGAAGAAGATAAAAGAAAAAAAGACAAAAAAAAGTCCAAAACAGACCACCTACTGCAATGAGAGAGAGGGAGAGAGAGTGACAATGTAATCTGCTGCTGTTGTTGTTGTTGTTACAATCTGCAATAAAACCTGCGATCAAAACCACCCCACAACTACTAATATATGTAAATGACTTAATAAATTAAATTCACTTCAAAGCATGCCAAGAAAACCCCCAAAATAATGCTGAAAACAATTACTCAAATCGGATGCGTAAAATGTCAAGAGCATCAAATTTCATTTTGTTACAAGTATGCATTAAGCTGAGAGGAGGTGAGCAATATGAAGCAGTTTCATTCTCTAGGTGTAGCATAAATAAGCTACAGTAGTTATAATGTCAGTGGAGTTTCTCCAAAATGTATGTATACCACCCTGTGTGTGTTCTCACCGTGGTGTTCCAGGAGTTTGATGGATGGGTGTAGGATGGTTATGTTGTTACCTTATATTGTGCCAATGCTGTATTCAACACAGTGTGTCTGCTTTTGTTACTAGACCCACCCCCAACACAATTTATTGCTCTATCACAACCACATAGTGTCACACATGACTGCCAAGTGTGTTAATTGGTACCAGTGTGTGATACTATAACAGGCATGTTTTATTAAGGGTTTCTACAACAATTGTGTCGTGATAATAAATATTTCACCTCTATTCCTTGTTTCTTCTGCATGCACCCAGTAAAGGTGTCCAATATGTATCGTCCATGATAATATATTAGGTGATGTTTTAACAACGTGCAAACTGACATTATCAAGTACGTTACTCACACTGTGTGCATGCAGCATGCTAGTGCTACTACTCAGCTTCAACCCCATAGTAGGCGTAGTAGTAGTAAGATTTAATCCTTACTCCTTACTGGTTTAGTTTTCAAAAGACAGATGTTGCAAACTTAAATTGCTGTTAAATACAGATTGACAACTGACCTCTTTCACCATTTGAGAATTAACCACTGTCCAGAATATAAGGATTATGACAATATTTGGATTTCAGCTGTCAACAACATAACACATGGCTCAAACCAGCTAAGTTACCAGCACAAAAACACACTTGGCAAACCTTAAGAGTCATTGTGCAAACAAGTGGCTCACAACAAGAAAAGTAACTGATGACAAAACATAACACATGCTGCCACCAATTAGAAGATTTGAAATTTTTAGACCCATACATTATTATGTAGTTATCATTATAAATAAAATCCTAGAAAATATAAAAAAAAATTTCTATACCACACACACCCCTAGCAGCCAGTAATGTTAAATTATGAGCTAACTATCTTCAAATGTTTTATTTGTAGGATGAACACGTGGGGGATAATCTACTACAGTATATGCTTTTTTGTCAAATGTGTCATTTATGGCTTAAATTGGTTTATTTTTCTAATGTTATAGGTGTCACAAGTCACACTTTTACACTTCTAAGTGCAACTGTAAAATGTGCAATGTAGGGGTAATTTGCACCAGCATTAGGTGAGGTCTACAGAGATGGTTACAAAGCACTTCTCAGGATATAGGCATCTGCTAAATGCTGTAAATATAAAAATAAATTAAAGTAAAAATACAACTTCAGTGTACACTAAGCATTCATTTTATTGACATTTCATTAATCAATGAGTAAAGAGTAGCACACTGATCTGTGTTAAGTTAGTGTTGTAGTCAAGTCTGCTAGAACCAAGTCAGAGTCAAAACCAAGACTGGGGCACCTCAAGTCTTTAACTTTTAGCAGTTGAGTTTGAGTCAAGACTGAGACTGGGACGTCCAGATTATGATTTATTTTATCATACAAGAATAAAAATGAGAAACCTCACCCTACTTCCTTTAGCCAGCAGTGATTAACTACTGATTCTGTTTTTAGCTGTCATACTGACACCCCTGGCCTGCTTGTGCTAGACTTTGCACCTCAATCAGTTTTTTCCACAAGTACCCTGGTGTTCCTGTACCACATGTCATGAATATGTTCATGTTTTGCCTCATCAAAGGGCTGTGATTTGTCTTTCCAAGAGCCTTTTTTGAGTTTAAAGGGCTGGGTGTGTGGTAGCGCAAGCGGATCATGGCATGCTTATCATGACATGCTTTTGTTAGAATGTCAAAATGTCTCTGAAGCATGTTCCTTGGATCATAGTTTCTAACTAATGGTAATGGATAATGATATTTTACCTTTAGCTGTTGAGGTCCCAGAAGTCGATATATGCATGTAGACCACCATCTGTTCTTCTTACAAAGAAACCTCCTACAGCACCGGAAGATGTGGAGGACCGTCTACAGAGTATATCCAAGTATTGTGAATTTATATAGTTAGGCCTGCATAACATGGTATTCTGGACATATGACATGACTCAGTTTCATGGACTGTGATTAGGACCCATTCCTAATTCATGGGTGTGAAAATGGTGTCACCAACTGTGCAAGGAGCCTTTTTTTCATGAGGGACACTGCCATGAAATTCAAAATTAAATGAAATCTTGAGAGATTTGACTTTTTTTCATTTAAACAACATTCAATTGCCTTATGATCACTGGTTAATTTGTACTATGAGGCAGTCCTTGCAAAGAGGTGGTATTTGGCACCTCTTTCTTTTGCTCAAAAATGTAGGTAATTCACCTTTACTTTATTTACACTATATAAACAGTGTAATAATGTATATAATGCATAGTGGATTACCTCTGTTTTTGAGCAAAATATGCTTATCCCATCTCTTCGAATTCGGCATAACACCACCTGGAACGTTAAACCCAATATACCTTATGAGTGGGGTAAAATGTGGCACTTTTTTATTTATTTATTTATTTTTTAGTCATCAGATTTTTAACTAACAATGTCTGTTAAATTAAGCACATTTTCCCATGCATTTAATAGGACCATAGTAAGTACTGTGCAACATAATTAACTTTTGTTACTTATATTTGTTTGTGTGTGTGTCATTTCTACTTGTTTACCTTCCAAGTGCACTGTATACTTATTAATGGTTGTCCTTTGGTTACTAACTGCATTTTACTGCTACCAGTCTCCTCTTTGCAGTGTTTATTGCTTAAGGTGCTCATTTTTCAGGGCTAAGCTACCCAAACAACATGGCCAGCTGCTTAGTACAGTTCCATCCATCTCCACTGATTCTCCAGTGACCTGGAGATAAATAGTGTGTGGGGCCTGGCATGAACAAATTTGTAAGCAAAAATCAGCACTCATGAAATATGGACCAAGCTTCATTGCTGGTATGGGCATTTTAGGAATATTTACCTATTAGCTAGCATATTCTGAACCCATGCATCAATGCAAATGAATCCACAAGTGTGAGAATGCCAAGGCTGCCTCGCTGTGTGTGGATGATTGTGGGCGAGTGAGTTGGAGTAGCAGCCAGTTTGCATGGAGTGCAGAGCCAGAGGCATTATGCTGCACTTGTTTATTTGTCTCTTCACTCTCTTGCCGGGCTCTGCCATGATCCAGCATGATTTACCAGCACACGGCAAGGAACTTTTTAGACTTTAGTCCTTTTTTAGAAAGCTCTCTCCACAGGTGAAAGGCGCACAATGTGTGTGGAATGACATAACCAAGCAGCCCCCCCCAGACTCTGAAAAGGTGTAAGCAGGCTTTCTGCAGCAGATCTCAGGTCAGGCTATGATGGTAGCCTAACTAGAAGCAGTATTGTTAATAATTTTGGCCTCAGATTTAGCAGCAGGGACTTGTGCATAAGGGAGTACTAGAGCATATAGCTTAGAAAGCACTTTTAGACCTATTTATGCACAGCGTGCAGCACATCAGCAGCAGGAATGGCAAATAGTTTTGTCAGCATCAGGGTAAAGGTTTATTTCTCCATTAAGGTACTGTTGCAGATCTTTAATCAAGGCTTTAATCTTGTTGTAAGCTTTTGATCGTGGATAATCAAAACACCAGACGCATAATACTGGACAAAAGGCTTAGGCATTCTATATGTTTAGTTTATATTCTGCTTATTCTTTTTTAAAGTTTTAGCTGTAACTGCACTTTGTAGTTCTACAATTGCAGACTGTAGTCTGCACTTTATTATTCTTTACTATGCTCTCAAATGGTCAGGACTCCAACATGACCAGCATAAATCAGTTACTGTTTGGGTGTCGGATCATTCTCAGCACTTCAGTAACACTGATGTTGTGGTGATGTTTTGCATACTGCTGGATCAGACACAGCAGTGCTGCTGGACATTCAAACCACCTCGATGTCACTGATAGAGTGAAAATTGTCTACCAGCTGACAATCTCCAGCCAACAGCATCCAGCAGGAAGCATCCTGCAAGCACTAATAAAGGATTAGAGGATGACTAACACAAACTGTGCAGAAACAGATGAGCTACTGTCTCTATCTCTACAGCTACATGGTGAAATAGTACCTTAAAGTGGACAGTGGGTGAACAGCTTTTTAAAACTCCAGTAGCATTGCTGTGTCTGATCCAGTTGTACCAGTTCAGCACACATTAACACCAAACAACCACAGCAGGGTGACTGCAGTGCTGAGAAATATTCACCACCCAAATAGTACCTGATCTGTACTGGTAATATAGGGGTGATAAAGTATGTAGAGAAACAGATGGACTACAGTCTGTAATTGTAGAAATACAAAGGTCATTGACCACTAAAACTTAAGTAAAACATACGCTGCATTCTTTTGGAGCAATGAACAGTTTTCAATGTATTCAACGTTATTCTAACCACACCCTCTCCATGTTCTGACTGGCCACTTTACAGAAACAATTATGTCTAATACTGCAATTAGAAAATATATAAAAAAAAATAATCAGGGTGACCCTGCATAATGAGGTTCTTTTGACCACCCAGTCTCCAGGGTAATTGCGTCTGTATAAATTAGTGTATAAGGGATTGTTGTATCTTGCATTAAAATCCTAATGTGGAAAGCATCACGCAATACTTTCCAACTGTAATGTTTATATATTTTGAACAAAATGTATAATTGTCAAGGAGATGTGATAAAAGACTATTCTTTAAAGCTTAAAGGCTGTGATCCATTCTGAAATGATCAGCTCAAGGGAGACACTGAAAATATCCACCTACACCAGCTGTAATGAAAGGCTTTCACTATAAATGGTTCTTTAAGATTGCCTTTTTGAAGGGGAGAAACTAATGTCAACTTAAGTCGTTACACTCCCATGATTCTATTCTGCATTTTTTTTCTTTAAAAGGGAAACAAATTGCATTGTTCAAGTAGGCATTTAATGATAAATATATATGTAAACACATTTGCATTTTTGCTGTGGTGGGTGTTTACTTTGGAGAAGTTCATAGTCATGATCCTATCAGTCTAAACATAATTATTTTGCTGAAATAAATGTGGGTATAGAGTGGCACAGAAGTATTGTTGCCTTACAGCGTCAGGTGGTGAACTTGCTATTCTATGGGAATGTGAATTGTTATTGTTTAACATCGTATCAACTGCAATGATCATTTCACAACAAGCACAAGGGTACGTCAAAAATAGTCCTTCACACTCACATGGGCAAAATTAGTTAAGTTTAATCATTTTAAGCATGTCTGTGGGAGGTAACCTGAGCACCCAGAATATAGACATGTGGAGAACATGCAAAATCAGGTCAAACCAGAGATGTAAGGTGACCTTGCTAAACCCTGCACCACCTTGCCGTCTCTTTAGGTGCAACCCTAATGAGATAGGCCCAGTTTGAAATCAATATATTTTTCTTACTATATCAGCAGTACATTCAATTTCAGGGTGGACTATGATTCATAATTCATATTTATTTATAATTATAATCAACAACTCACATGGACATAGTGTCTGTGTTATCTGGTCCAAAAAAGTCCCTCCTTGAGGATGTGATATAACTGTAGAAGACTTATCTTCCACAGATTGTGTTTTGGGGGTACTCTCACACTATCTTGACAGGGATTAGCTTTGTGTCCTGCGAGTCTGGATAGAAGACTGCATGAAGGGCTGGATAATCTGCACTCATGTTTTTAAAACAACAAGTGTGTTCTGCACTCTCAAGACAATGCTTGGATGTACACACTGATGTCTTAGTGAGTAGATCTCTCAGTTGTCTACGCTAGTCCCTTCTATCTTCACTAAATACAAAGTCTTAAAAGTCTGCTATTGTTTAACAGTTCCACCTCGACATTCTGTTTCATATAAAGGAATGTGTGCAGTTCCCCAGCTGTTCACTGTGGTGCATATTCTATTACCTGCTTGAACTTCTCCTCTGTTTGGTCCTAAAATACAGCAGAGGAACACATGGTTGCCTTGTGAAATTCACTTTTTACACCTTTATTTATGGGTTTCCGATAGCTACTTAAGCACTTGGGCATGTCATACATTCAACTGTTCCAAAGAGACAATTAAAAATAATCTGCATAAATGATTACCCATTTGTTTAGCACGTCTCTGGTTGTAGAAGCTCAAAGATAGGGGTGATGGATGCATTTTATATATATATATATAAAATATTATTTATCAGTATTCTAAATTTTAATGCTCACTGCACTTTGTTCTACAATTCCAGACTGTAGTCCATCTGTTTCTCTACATACTTTGTTATTCCCGTTTACTCTGTTCTTTAATGGTCAGGACCAGTACAGGACCAGTACAGATGGTGGATCATTCTGATGTGGTCATGGTGTGTTAGTGTGACTTTAGCCGCTTTATTAGAGACATGCAACTTGCTCCACTTCTCAGATGTAAAGTCAAAGACAGTAGCTCATCTGTTGTTCTCTACTCCTTTATCAGTGCTAAAAGTAAGTGAACTAATGCATTTATGGTCCAGCATTCACACTGAGGTGGTGTAAAACTGCAGAAGCATTGCTGTGTCTGATCCACTTGTTTCAGTGCAAAACACTAACACACACTAACACACCATGAGTGTCACTAAAGTGCTGAGAATGATCCACCACCCAAATAGTACTAGATCTGTACTGGTCCTGAACATTCGAGAACG
>JAUZSU010140609.1:0-27635 GCA_034780255.1 Parotocinclus maculicauda | reverse complement strand
ACATAGTCCTCGAGAAATTGTGCTGAAAAATAATGATTTTTTTTTTCCTCCCTCCTCAGTAGATTCTTAAGTAAGGACATCCGAGGAACAAGCAATGAAAAACATCTGGCCTCATCTGCATTTCAGCAAGTTTAACTTCAGTATAATGAATATAATAATTACAAAACAAGTTCTATCAGGTAATTTAGCTGTAAGCGTATCAGATATTAAACAGACAGCCAGTATGTTGTCATGAAATGACAGGAGGACATGCAGGGTGAAATTATTTATTTGTGGGCCAGTTTTATTAATAAATTATTTATTAATAAATTATTTTTAAGTATTTAAGATGCTTAGTTTAGAGGAACTTTAACCTGCACTGATTATATAAAGTCAAACTCGATAGTGTTTACCTAACAGTAAATGTTAAAGCCTATAGTATTCAGAATACCTACAGTATTGTGCAAAAAGCTAGCATTAGAATAGATGCACCATTGTTTTAGCGATTGTATTATGGTCATATATTAAAATTAGAACACAAAAAATGTGTATGCAGTATTTTTTTTAAACGGTAAGCATTTAGTGGGACCTTTGTTGAGTATTATACAGAGCAAAAAAGCTGGAACAAGTTTTATGTTTAATAGCAGCAACCAATAAACTGTCTAAGAAACTGTTTAAGAAAGAGAACAAGACAAAATGTCTAAATAATATGCAAAATCTCACAAATAGTGGAAAGAAATTTCAAATGTGTCTTTTTTTCCAAGTCTTTTGCACAGGGTTTTATATTTCACAAACAAAGACAAAAACTCACTCTGAGAATCTCTCGTGAAATGTAGGCAATCCAGTCCTCATGAAGTTTGTTCCCCTTCGTGTTCTTCACTAGGTCTGTGATGGAACCGGCACCACAGAACTCCATCACCAGCTAGCATGAAACAAAGTGATGCATATCTTGTAGTCATTTCCTTTGCCATAAACTGCACATCACATTATTATTCTAGAATTACTACTGCACTGTTTGTGTACAGGTTATATTTACCCATAGTTGGTCATCGTGTCCCGGTGGGCTTTTTTTAATGAACGCTCCATAGTATGTGGCAATGTTTCTGTGATGAGAGTACTTCTTTAGCATGTTGATCTCAAGCTTAATCTCTTCCTCTTCATCCTAAATCACAATGAATGAGAAATGGAAACAAAGCTTTAGGTATTTCTAAGCCTGATGTGTGTTAATTCTATTGACACAAGCACTAGTGGCGTATCATATGACACCGTCTGATAAATCAGCTCTCTGGTGAACCATGAGACGAGGAAAAACTTGTTAACCAATAGATGAACAAAAACTCTTTACCGTTTCTTGAACCCTCGAGCAGATATACCATCACCAGAAAAGTATGTAACTACAGCTAATAAAATTAGGGGTGTAGCTGATTTGTAGATGTTAACTGCTGTATTGGCATTCAGTCATTTCATGGCTATTTAGGGTAAATAGCATTCTCAGTGTCAGCATTACCTCATTTATAGGGGATTTTTTTCTTCAGTACAGAGCACATTTTACTTTTATTGTTTTAGCTAGGTTGTATTGAACATATATGCTTTTTGTAGCCCATATAACAGTAAAGCAATGACATAAAATACCTTTAAACATACTTAATGCCCTTGGACTGCTCCCATAAAAGTAGCTGCAAGTCCTGAGATGATGCACACCAAGTATCAGACACAATTACCATTCCCAATGACAGTGGCACTACACTCACGTAATTATCCACCAGTATTGCTGAATATTTGCCAGCGTACAGTCAAAAATGGCATTGTAAAAGACGACCAACTACGCTGCTCACAAAAATTTGACTATGTTTCATTTGAAAGTATCCCCGAATTTTTGTGAGCAGCATAGTCTGGTGCCCATAATGCTTAATTCAAAACACACTGTGCATCTGTGAGTCATGTGCTTTCTGCGGAGGCATGGGATGACAAAGGCTTATTGATGGGTAGTTGCCGTGGCTTTTTGTCAGAGACAGGCAAAATAATTAGTAATAAGCCTAAGCCTGTCTGTCTGACTTACTATTTAGTAGGAGCACCCATTTAAACTTACACTGTGCTAATGTAATGGTTGCAAATGTGCTATTAAGTTTAATGGCAGTAAAATGCTTGTTTATTTCTTAACGCCCTGTCAGCATCAGTGGCTATAACCCACGCTTGAGCATGGTCGTGAATGCATTGATAAAAGAACAAAACAGGACAGATACACAAGTAAATTTTACACACAGATAATACAACACAGATGATATGTTTCATTAAAATCCAGTTCAGGAGGTGAAAATGTAAAAATGTACCAAGTACCAAAAAGAATTTATCAAGCACAGCAGGTTTCACACTGGGCAACTGACATAAAAAATTACAAGGCAATGCTTTCTTCACTGTTTGCTTTAAATAATTCGCTAAAAGTACCTACTGATTAAATTAAGAGCAGAGTTTTTCAAATGTATTAGTTTTAAAGCCATATTGGTACACATGTATGTCTTGAATTCTGATACTTTCCATTGACATAAATGATTAGTGATTAGCTAATTAATGCTACATCTACACATAACTTTACCTTCAGTAACCTAAAGCAAATATATTGAATGGCTTGACTTCATAAAGTAGCAAAAAACAAAGACAAAAAAATTGTTTTTTTTACAAACTGTTCTTCCACTGGGAAAAATAATTGTATCCCAAATTCCCAAACTGCTCCCAATATACTGGCGTGTAGTCTGACATTATTGCCCAAAAGTGTTCCAAGTCTGTCTCTTTCTCTCACTAACACACAAGCCATTTTATAACATACACCTCATTGTTTCTACACTTATTACCCATATAATTTGTTAAACTTGCCATATAGATGCATGTAGTTCTACAATTACAGACTCTAGTCCATCTGTTTATTTACATACTTAATAAATCCCCTTTGCCCTGTTCTCTAATGGTCAGGAAAGTAAAAAAATAGGAAAGTAAGGAACAATCGTGGAAATCTGGAGGCTTTTTCAGTGCGTGTGTGTTTGTGTGTGTGAATTTACACACATTTGCAAACATATAGTAATACAAAGATATAGTAAACATATTTGCAAACATATATCTCGCTTGCTTTTACAGTAGAGTCGGTTGCCTTGGTTAACTTCACACAGTGTGTAATTTACACATGAACTCTATGCCATTTCTTGACAATGCTGGAGTTCATGAACGGCATGAGGTACAAGGACGACGCACTGACTAGTCACTGTTCTCCTGCACACACTGTGCTGTAAATCTAAATCACTGCCTTCGCTTGAGCATATCCATGCACATCCCAAGTAAGAAATCTGGCATGAGCTGACTGTGCAAAGTGGGATTTAACTTAAGCACATCACTACCCTTATAGAAATCCTTTACCAACTGTTACATTTAAGAACTGAAGTAGTCATTTATATACCCTGCTCACAAAAATAATTCATTTTGAAATACTCCCTAATTTTTCTGAGCTGTATGGTATTAAAAAACACTACCACATTTTACACAACTGCAGTGAATGAGCAAGACAGTATATTGAGATGACATCATCTTTCTCCATTGGCTTCCCTTCTTATCCCCCCACACACATCTGAGTCTGGATAATCCCTTACTGACGAGTCACGGTTACATTTATCTAGCACTGAAAAGGAGACAAGCCCAAACCAAGCCAAAAGATGATTGCACTAGAAGAGGGTGTGTCATGTTCTGATTCCAAACTAGCTATGCGTTTTCTCATACAATGGGATTCCCAATAAACATTTTTAGGGGGAAATAGCTGACAAAGGCTTATTGATGGGTAGTTGCCGTGGCTTTTTGTCAGACACAGGCAAAATAATTAGTAATAAGCCTAAGCCTGTCTGTCTGACCAATTATTAAGTAGGAGCACCCATTTAAAGTTACACTGTGCTAATGTAATGGTGAATACATTGTGAATAGCTGGTCCCAATTTGACAGAGTAGACGTATAGCCCAGTTAAAGATGGGCAATACACGGATACTTGATGTTTCATTGCTTGCTGTGCGTGGGATATAGTAAATGACAATATCACAGAGTACAAACTGTCATATAATTTTCAGGCATCAGCGTTTTGCT
Organism: Parotocinclus maculicauda; assembly: GCA_034780255.1. NCBI lineage: Eukaryota > Metazoa > Chordata > Actinopteri > Siluriformes > Loricariidae > Parotocinclus > Parotocinclus maculicauda. The sequence goes on along the minus strand of JAUZSU010140609.1, from coordinate 23,540 downwards.
TTTGTCATACTTTCCTATTGGCCTCTTATTCTTTTTAAGTTGTGCTTGGCATATGGTTATAGAGAGCATTACAGCCACCCGCTGCATTTGAGTGTGGAGCATAGATGTCAGGGTTTCTAACTGTATGGGTACCCCCCATTTTACAAGGACCCAACAGTATTTCGACTTTATGATGGAAATCCACTTATACACATTCAGCAGAAACCACAGTGTGATTTAAGGGTTTTTTTTGTAAATATGGACTAACTGGTTACTTTATTATGAATTTTTCTACATGACTGTAGTCTATAATCTGTTTCTCTACATACCATTTAGTCTTCTTTATTCTGTTCTCTACTAGTCAGGACCCCCATGGGCCCACCATAATTCTTAGCACTGCAGTGACACTGATGTGATGATGTGTTGTGCTGGGATGAGTGGATCAGACAGCATCTTTAACCAACTCAGTGTCACTGATGGACCAAAAAGAGTGCACTATCGTAAAATGTACATGTGTGCATTGATCATAAAACTGTGCAACAACAGATGAGCTGTCTCTGACTTTCACCTAGAAGTTGAAACAAAATTTGACTAACTCCAGCAGCACTGCTATATGATCCACTAATAACATCTAAAACCACCACATCAGTGTCACTGCAGTACTGAGAATAAACCTCCAATCAGATATGTGGGGGTACCTAATCTGTGGGAGTCCTGGCCTTTAGAGAACAGAGTAAAGGAGACAAACAAGGGATGGAGAGAAACAGATGGACTACAAACTACAAATTGCGGAAAAAAGGAAAATGATTGGTGAGTATGGTCACGTTAAAACAGAAAATAGCCTCTCTCAAACTGTATTTGGAAAAGGTGGAGACAAGCTTTAAAACTTTAAAGCTTTAATGTGGTAGACTATCATCCGCAAAACATTTCTTCTATACTCACAATTGATCCTTCTTGAACAAAACATTAGCACCTATTTAGGACAGAATCATCTATCAGCTTGCACATATTGGTTTACGTACTGCAACCATTACACAGCTTGCATTTAGTACATGGCAAGGTACATGGTAAACTAGGCCTTATATTCAGTTACACAGCAATGGAAAGTCAGTCCATGAAGCAAATGTGCTGATGGTGCTTCCACATGATGTCTGGAACTCTAGTAAGCCCATTTCAGTGGGCTTTTGTAGTCGATCCTCACATAGATGAGGATGGATTTTGGCTGACGTTCCCAATTCACAATATCACTTACAGCTGACCTATCTAATTTGACAAACTGCCACCTGATGGCAACGTCATGCTTAATGTGACATATTTTCAGTATGACCTATCCTGTGTTGATTGTTTATGGCAGAATGCTTGATTATAAAACCCTAAAAGAAACAAATCCATTACATTATTTTGGGCATGTAGAATACCAGTCTTGTGCATTAGATATAACTGAATCTGGGTCACAGCACATTTTCTGAAGCACAGCTAGAGGCTTAAGTGATTCATGAGCAACTGAAACAGAAGGTTCCACTGACTCTAGTGAACCACATATGTACTGATGGCCATTATATATATATATATATATATATATATGTGTATGCACTCTGGCTTGGATACTCACACCTTTAAGGACTGGGTGGCTAATTTTAGACTAAATTACACCTTTGGTGTTTATAAAAAGATTACTAGAAATTAGGCCCACAATTGTCCACTTTCATGGCGTGAATTATTATTTACAACAGTACAACACAGAACCATTTACAGCGAATAAAGTATTCTGATCAGGTGTGTCCAAATGCGCATCTCACCCAAGCTATTGGTAACAGGGCCAATGACTACCACAGGAAACAGTTGAGCAACTTAAATATGTAACAGTTACCTGCAACATTTGTTAGAAACATAATGAGGATTGTCAAATGCAAGTTAAAACATCATCCAAAAATAATAATAAAATAAAATAAAAATCTCTCTCCAAACTGGATTTATGGCCCGATTAGCAAATTTTGACAAAGACAAAACTTGTCGGGCAAGTTTCCTAAAAATCTAATTCTTAACTCTGAACTCCTTACATTTACAGCATTTAGCAGACGCACTTATCCAGAGCGACTTACAATTTATATATTCTTACAATTAGAGCAATCATGGGTTAAGGGCCTTGCTTAGGGGCCCAACTGTGGCAACTTGGCCATCAGGTCCAGAGTCCAGTACCTTAGCTGCTAGGCTACCACAGTAGCTAGTGTAAAAATAAAAGCTGGTGCTTACTTTCAAACTAGTCAATGTACTCAATACCTGTAGCATTTGGGTTATTACTACAGGTAAATTCATAACGTTACAAAATTATACAACCGATCAAAGAGTTACAGGCATGTAAATTACAAATTTATATAAATTCTAATGACTACAACGCAGGTCACATTAACCCTAGAAATTTATATCTTGAATGTAAATTCTAAACAGATGTCCTGATGTAAAGACTAGTATAGCATATTAGTGTAGGTACAGCTTTTTCCCAACTGTTGTGACCAGGGAAGTATGATTAATAAGCTTTATTTTATTCAGCACACAAAACTCACTTTTATACATAGTGCTCGTGCACATACATTTGGGTAACTTTGCTTGTCAACCAACTGACAACCTGTGAACTCTGCCAACCCGGTCATTTGTTTGTGGGATGACAAATTCTGAAAACAAGGAATTCAACAAGCCAGATTTGGCTCAGTTTCATATGTCACCAGCTGGCTCTTCAAAATTATACCAGTCTGAGCCAAGATAAATCTTCTTAAGTCAAATAGCTTGTAAGTACATGTAGTTACACTATATTATTAACACAGTAGTTAAACACCATTGTAAACACTAGTTAATTGTTTGAAAGGGTGGGCAATTTAAGATAAAACATCACAATATTTTCCATTATTAATGCAATAATATAATTTACAGCAAAAAATAATAAAATAGATAAGATTTTACAATTAATTATTAATAAAATATTTGTTTTTTAACACTGCTCTTCAGCATTAATGACCATGACAGGCACTAGGTGTTATGTCAAACTATCTTATATTTAAACTACTCAAGACAGGCTGAGTTTACGTATTATCACTTAACCCCATGCATGTCTTTGGACTGTGGGAGGAAACCAAGAGCACCTAGACTAAACCTATGAAGACACAGGGGAGAACATACAAACCCCACGCAAAAAAGGACCCCAGCTGACTGTTCTAAAAAGTGCTGTTTACACAGGGCAAACCGGATGCTGTGCTGTCTGATCCTTGTGGTATTTTGACCAAGCATGTCAGATACTTCATTAGGCCTGCAGTGAAGCCTATTAATTTGTGGAGAAATGGGTTATAAAAAGTCTGTCTTTACAAATTTCACTGGACTAGTCTTGAACATTATTTAATAAAACAATATACAGCTAGATATGACAATTTCCAAAACTAGTCAAGCATGGAATTAGCGTCATAACATCGCTGTGTGACAGATTTAATTACGGTTTCCCGTTAAATTTAATCTGTATTGAATACGGCTGTTTAACAGTCATCCAGAATATATCTCACTACACTGTGTAACCACAAACAAAGTCAGCAAAACTGGTGAGCTACCAAAAGGACACTACCAAACCTATAGTACTTGTTGACAAAACTGATGCAATTTACATAATTTCATATGTTCTTTGTTTAGAAATCCCGAACATTAAGCCAGCAGCATAACTTGGCCACTTCACTGGGATAATGAGAGCCATGCTGGAGATCTGATTTGGCTGATGCAGGATTTGGGCACTCCTATTAGGGTCTGTGTGGGTGGAAACATTACCCACAGCAAGAAGAGTGTCCATCTCCATGTTTTCCCTGATAGGTCTAACGTAAAGACAATACGTTTTGAGCCTGATCCCTTTCATATAACTGATGTCAGTTAAACCAAAACAACCTCTTACAGGCTGTGCACGAAAAAGCAGTGCTTATTAAACAATTACACTCAATATACTACAATAATACAGTAAGGATTAAAAATGCCAACTCACTAAGGCCTCCTATGATTTGTTCAGACCAACATATTTAATGTAAACGCAAATGTGAATGACTATTACTTCTAGAAAGCAGCACATCCTGGCTTACATGCGCCAGTGTTTATTAAATCTAGTTTATATTTTGCACTATTTATGGTGAATTCTTATCCTGAAATAGGAGGGTGTTTGTGTGTATACGGTACTCTATAATTGCCCAATATTTGCTGTCTATGTTACGAGACCTAATGCTTTTGTGGTCCTAATGATTTCACACAAGATGGTTGCCCATACCATTGTGTATCCTTCACCTCACACTAATGACAGCAGATACTGTAAACATTGTAGAATGAATGAATCTTTCAACTTCTTCCAAAAACAAATACATTGAAATGTAGGGAGGAGATAAAATATTAAACTATAGTAGATGACCTGAGTCTATCATTTCCCAAGAGTCCTATTATTGGAAATGGGGGTTGGGTGGGCAGTTACCTAGAGATGCACTGATTGTAATTATCTTGGTCGAATCGGATTTAGAGAGGTTTCATTTTTTACTGTATGTTGACAGCATATAGAAACCTTTTTGTTGAACTTTCCTTTTATGGATACTTTGCTGCTAAATAAATACAACAGGGACTGTCTGGATCTGCACTCTTGTTAGCTTTAGCTGTTACCTCATTGCCTTTGTTAGCGTTGTCAAATGCCACGTTTTCAATGGGGTGATTCATTTACATTACATTTACAGCGTTTAGCAGACGCCCTTATCCAGAGCGACTTACAACTTATACAGTCTTATAATCCAAGTAGTTGTGGTTTAAGGGCCTTACTCAAGGAGCCAACTGTGGAAACTTGGCAGAGGTGGGATTTGAACCCTGGACCTTCTGGTCCAGAGTCCGGTGCCCTAACCGCTTTTTGAAGATCAGAAATCAGGCTAGATCCCTACATACTATATCAGCACTGCACTATACGAGAAGAGTTGGCAAGTGTAGCTAAATGTGACCACACAAAATCAAGACTGATCGGTTGGTCACCAGTTATGGCCAGAGTCCAATCACCAGCCAATTGATTGGTGCCTCTTTAATGAAGTGAACTCTTATAGGTAAACTCTTATACTGCTGCTTGGTGTAGCTCACCCACAAATCAGCGATTGTAATACAGTTGGACACAGCGGAGATTGTATTCAATATTGTGCCACATTCCCCATGTAAACTACAGTCCTTGAATTCATTATATGGCTTGCAGCAGAACATTACATGTCTCAGATAATGGATATTGATTTGTTGCTTATGTAAACTAGACAGAAAGTGGTCTAACACTACATATACTCTTACTTAACTATTGACCAAAAATATATATTTTTATTCGGAATAACAGTCAACTTAAGTCAAATCATAATGGAAAAAAGCCATTTTACTCTTGCTTTATATTCTGTTGGTTGTGATATTATGATTATCTGAATTTATGTCTGAAGTTTATTTTAAACAATGTACTGGCCATGATCCAGTGGGTATTGTGCATGCAAGTAAAAGCTACTGGTTACAGTGGGGAAATAACTCGAATGAATGTTAACCAACATTTTATTTTGAGAGAATTATTGCATCTGGTTTTGATCAGATTTATCTTCCATATCTTGTTGTTGTTTGTGGCACTCTAATGAAAGGTTTGTTTAATAAATCATTAAATAATACACCTGAACGTTAAACTCAATTTAGAAAAGTTTTATGGGTGCAAATTTGAATCAGGAATAATCGAAACATTTTTTGTTTATTTAGTAAAAAAAAAAAAGGTAAATTAGGTTTGATATTTTAGTTATATTATAGGTTTTTGTCAAATCCACAATTTTACAATAGTAGAGTAATAGTAAAGTAACAATCAGACTTTACTTTAAGAAATAAGAGCAGCTAATGTAGAATGATATGCAGATATTTATTTTATTAATACTAAATAGCACAAATTAATGTTGATATTTTTCTTTATTTATGAGAAACATTTTCTTTCCTAGACTAATTTAATCAAAGTTATGAGGAGCATTATAATAAAGTATTTGGGTATTCTTTTTCTCCATTTTGCTACTTTGCCCGCCTAGTTATATTAGCATGACCATGGTCAAGATTTACCATAAGTGGGTAGAGGAGAAAAAGAAAGCCAAACTACTGAATGTGAGCTGAGTCTTTATCTTGACTTTTTTTTACATTTCCTCTCCTCCACTGCCCACCGTTTTAGAGTAAAAGTAACACCCACTTATTCGCAACTACTGTAATAGTTACTGCGATACTAGGTCCGTTTTTCAGTGATGATTCAGAAATGCTACAATGTTCCTGCTGTTACATGCTACATACTTTTATCATGCCCAGCACGTGTACAAGTTCTGCAGAAACCAGCGCACAGTGGTGCTCAATTACGTAGTTGTACTTTGGAGTGTTTCTGAGTCAACCCTGTCAGTGTGCTTCCGAATGCAATCATGGTTTCACATGTTTGACATGCGCATCCATAATTTTCCTAGCTGTTACCCTTGAAACCCAGTTTGTAAATAAAATGCCTGCAGTTTAGGCATCCAGTATACTGTAAATATTCAATCTAATTTTAAGATTTGCTTTACTGTGCTTTGGATAGCTTATACACTGCAAACTATTCACCACCTATAAAATTACCTTGTTTTTCAAACAACTGGAAATACAGCTGCACTGGTAAATCTAGTTTTTCAACCCCTTGTATCCAACAAATAGAAGAACTCACACCTGAACAAAGCTGCTAACTCTCTGTAAAATAAAATGTATAAAAACTTTGAGGTTATGTTTGGATATATTTGTTTTTTTTCATGGCCAGATATTCTGGATTGGACACTGGAAAAGCTCTCAAAAACCTAATTTAGTCCCACTGGGGATCTTATTCCTGTCCGGAAAGTAAATGAACTAAACCTACTCTACTCCTGATGTTTCCTAAAGGATCATAAATCACTTGAGAGGAACAGAAAACTGTGTTGTAATCTACAGCAGAGTGGTGTATACCTCTGTGACGTCCATGACCTTGATGGCTGCCAGCTGTCCTGTTTTGACATGTCGGCCCTGTAGTGGAGAAAGAGAAAACAGTCAGTCAGTCTTGTGCCAGTGCAAAAATGTTAAACAGAACATTTTGGCTTTTGACAGATATTCAGCAGATTTGAACGTTTAGAAGTGGACTGGACAGTTGTTCCACAAAACAAATGTGATTTCTTCATATACTCAACATGGAAAGTGACGTTATGAAGTGAATATACATGTTCAACACAGTGATCAGGCCTATATATTACTTAGACAAGTTACACAGACACCACAAAAAAGGGTGTAATAAGTTGCCTCTTCTTAATGCTGGAGCCAGAAAAAACAAACAGTTTAAATAAACCTTAATACAGGGTATTTTAAGAAACGTTCCATTCACACCTGTTTTTTTTTATACATGTTAATATTTCCCAATTGTATGTTGCTAATTTTTTATTTTCTAAAATAACTTTTTTGCCTGTTGCTGAGCTTGTACATGCATCTAACTTTTTCCCAGGTAAAATGTTTAGTAAAACAAGGATATCCTGTACCCTACATTAATATCTATAACTATTTTAACTAACTTTTAACTATAACTAATATGTATGACTAATTTAGCTTTAATTTAACTGTAACAGTAATTTAACAGTATATACATAGAGCTGTAAGATTTCCATTTAACATTTTGATACTTAGTATACAGTACTGGGCAAAAGTTCCCATTGGATTTGTTCTTTTAGCAATGGTATCCTGACCATATAATATTTTATCAATGACTGGGCCTAAAAATTTAACGTAGGGTTTGTTATCTCCATTATAGTCATCTACTGATATTTATTCCAGTCTGTGTAAGCTTTAGCACATCTCTTAGCCTTTTCAGCCTGGTCCTCTTTCGAATGGGGGTTTGTGGCTGCTACCCTTTCTGACCATTCCTGATTAAGCGCTTTGGACTGTAGAAAGGTCAGCCTGGCATCCTGATGAAGCTGCCAGATTTTGCTATTGTTTAAGTGTAAGGGGAGGTCACACCTGCATACTAAATACAGTTTTCTGTCTTTTATTAAATTATTTCCTACATTGTCTGGTTGTATTCCAATAAAGAGAGACTGAGAAATTATTATATATGATCACCATACCACTGCGAAAACAATGGAATTTCTAAATTAAATACCTCTGCGCAGCACTGTAGGTTTATTTAACAACAATACCTTTCACACCCACCACCTCCAGGGTTTTGGTTTTTGGTTTCCACATTGGACCTTCTCTCTCATGCCCCTAACCCACGCATGTATTGGTTTCACTCATCTGTCCTGCATTTCCTTTCTTAAGTCTTCTGCCATTCACAGCCCTTGCCTGAATTAGTTGTGAAGCCATGAGCTTTAAGTTTGTTTGTGCTTTTCAACAAATTATTCACTTGCTGATCCAGAGTGGCATTACCCTTTGAGTAAATGTTTGTCTCCCTTTCTCCATCAAAAATACAGGAATATTTTTAAATAAAATGAATGTGACTATACATGCGTTAAAAAAAAAGCATTTGGTTTTATTATGTTAAACAAGATCAGAAATGCAAAAAGAAAAGTCAAAGAAAGTTGCTCGATTATGCAAATGAGATGCAAACTCCAATATCGTGATTGAGTAGCAAGTGACATATTCAAGAGGTAAGCAGAAGCATATCAAACTGGACGAGGGTGACATACAGTGACTGTTCGGTAGGGTGTATGGTCACCCAAGACTGCCAAAACACACTGACTATGATGGGGCATGGACATGATCAGATTGTCCAGCAGTTCTTGTGGGATCCTCTGCCACTCTTTCTTCAGGGAAACTTCCAGCTCAGTAAGTGTTGTGGAAGGCATTGTACCACTATAGGGTGCAGGACCTTGTCTCAAGATCAGACAACAGTCAGCAATCCATTTCTGATGACGTAGAGCTCGGTACGACCACCAATGCTGATGCCAGACCAAACCATAATTCCACCACCACCGAAGGAGTCCCTTTCTCACATGAAACATTGATTCATCCAGATCAGGACAAGAAGATTGTCAGACTGCAAACTAAACCATGACTCAGAGAAGACTGTTGACCACTCATCATGGGTCCAATGACTATGCTCTTCATTTCACCTTCTACAGGTTTTATGGTGTTCATCAGATAGGGCAATGCACACCATTGGTCACCAGGCATTCAGTCAAACACGATGAAGCCAATTTCGTATGGCCTGATTGCATTTTTGTCGTCCAGTGGCAGCAAGAAACTGTTCCTAAAACTGTTGCATTGTAGTGGTGGCAGATGGGCTGTTGTGGCAGATGGGCGACCCTGTCTTCTTCGTACTGTTTCAGTCTCTTGAAAGTGAATCCACAGTCTGATGTCTGTGTTTTACCAGCTTCAAGATGTCCTGTGGCTCTCCAAGCTTCACATTTAAGCAAATCATGTTAGAGAGGCATTTCAAAAGCTGGGGAAATACACGATGTGATCAGAGAACGTTCAAGTAGTCTCGCATTTTCAGCCTTTTATATAGTGCACTTTCAGCAATTGATTTTTTTGCAGCAATTAGTCCTTTTTGCATTTCATTTTATTTATAGAACAACTTTCTTTAACTTGTCGTTTGCTTTTCTTGTTTAATAAAAAAAAAGAACCAAATGATCAATTCGTACTTATTTTGAAATATACCCTAATTTTTGTGAGAAATAGCCCCCACCTCACTAAAAACACTGGAGAAAAATTCATTTAGAATATATCCATTAATATGGATTAAAAATGCCTTCAAATGTGTGTTTTAGGCATGGCCAGAAAGCTAAATGTTTCAGTTTCAAATATATGCATATTACTGTAAACAACAGAGGTGAGTCCTATATTGTAATGCATTTACATTACTAGATGTCCATCTTCCCTTTTATCACGTGAACAAGTCCACTTTCCCGTTTGACCCCAATCCTGGGCCTCTGCAGAAACATTCCCACACTCTCTGTACTGCTCAAGCAACAAATCCCCCATCCCCACCCCCCAATGCTTTCACTGAATTGCCCTGTCCTCCCCTTAGCCTTGCCTCCTCCCTAACACAAACAAACCCAAAAAAAGAGAGCCTCTTCCTCCTTTAGCTACCCACGTACCAGTTACCATAAGAAAATCACTATTATTTGCAATGATGAAGATATAATTTGAGACAAAAAAACCTTCTCTGCAGAGATACCCATATGATCCTCAGAACACAATTACTTCAAATCTACAGGCATGCATAGACATGTACTCTGAGACAGGAATACATTTAGCTCCATCCTGGAAGGGAAATGTGAAGGGAAGGAAAATATGGGACACGGTGGGAAAAGGAACCATTTGAGACCAGTGAAATGCTTACGAGTGTAAAATAACACTGAGGAGAGCGGAACTCCCCAAACAAACCTGGTAGGTGGCAAAAAGACTTAGATAATATGAGCAGGCCATCGCACCAGCTCAACATTAGGCAGACAAAGCAAAGCATCAAAGTATAATCCTGTCATTCCTGTTGCGTATTAAAAACCATTAATGATGTCATCCTGCCTCAAGCAAACAGATTCTGTAAAGTCACCGGCTGAGGAGAAGTCATGTGAGGAAATGGATAGTGCGATAATGATATAACTCTGTTTGCAATTAGTTGTATTCATGATTTTGCTTGTTTTCATTAGTTAAGTTTTGAAATGACTTTTCATAAAAAATCTTTACAAATAATTTTTATATAGTATTTCATGCATTATTCTTGAGTTATAAAGAGGTTAAAGTTTGGAGAAAACAGACGATTAAGCCAGATCTAGAACAGACAAGAGGTTAGCGATGTGGTTCGAAATGATTGGTCTGGCATCTTTCCCAAGGAGAAGAAGAATGACTTCATGCTGCTGACTGCTACATTGTGGGAAGACTCATACATTTCATTATTTTTTTATACCTCATTAAACCAATTCCGGGTCACAGAGAGGCAAAGTCTAACCTGCAAATAGGGAACTAGTCCTACTGTGCCACTCGATCACAGGACACGCGTGCACTAATGCACACTGGGACACGTAAGAGACACCAGTGTACCCAACATAAGTCTTTGGAATGTGGGAGGAAACCCACAAATACATGGGAAGGACATGCCAACATAACATTTGGTCACAGAAATGGTGGCCTCTGGAGCTGCTGCTCAGCCAAGGTGTCACCCAATGTGGGGACAGGAGAAGCAAAAACACTATTTAGGTTCAATTTGGAGAACAGGGAGAGCAGCAAGTAATTTTGCAGTTCAATCAAAGCTGTATTGTTTAAAAAATTCCAAAATAGAAAAAAGATGTTGGGATGATTACAATCTACTCGCCATGTTATAGCGAGGAACATATCTTCTGTTGAAGTCATAAAGTTGAGGCATGTCATCCTAATTGCAGACTAAATCAATTTCAATGACAAATCACCTTTAGGACAAGGCTTAATCCTTTTTAGGTGAACTGGCACTTCAACAATGACAAAGTGTAATAATGAGAAAAAATAAATGCGTATAATTAAAAAAATAATACGATTTTACCTGCTGAATTCAAATGATGAGTTGAGAGATTACTTCATGACTAATGCAAATTTGGCTAAATAAATCAGGCAATTCATACTATGACAGGATCTTTTAACCCTCCATTGAAAAAACTGCAAATGTTTTAAGAATTCCCTCTTAAAGCCAAGCATCTTATTACCAGTCCGGACTGCAGACAACTGAAAGATGTACATGCAATTGCCGAATTGTGAGCTCATTGCCTTTGGTAATTCATCCTTGAGCCACTCTCGTTTTACCAAGCTGGAAAAGTAGTACCAGATGGGATTATGTCATTCAGGCTTAATGGGTCTGAATGCACTTAAAAAGCATTTCACAAACTGTATGAAATTGATGGAACATGAGGCTTTAAGGGTGCATACAGGAAACCAGTTTAACCCTGGGGAGGAATGAGATAATGACTGACAAAATCCAGATTATGTTCTTACATCTAACTTTACATCTACTGTGACTGCTTCAGAGCTGTCTCCATTATCTTCACACTCTCATTCTATTAGCAAGACTTACTATCTGAACACGACTTTGTGAACAGACACAGTGTCTGTACTGTTCTGCTAAAGGCTGTCTAGAAAAGGACAAAGACTTCTTCGCTGACTTTTTGTGTCTTGGGTCACACATGACAAGCAGTGTCTTAGCTGGAAAGCTCATCCAAGCTCCATTATGCAAATAGCAGGTTTAACCTTCACGCCACTTCATATTGCTTCTGACATCCATGTCTGTGTGGATTAGGTGAAATATCTGAAATCTGTAAGCAAAACATGTTCTCAGTTCCATCATCTCTGGGAAAACACCCATACCTGACACGGACCAGTAAATGCCATACCAACATCAAATCTAAGGTCAGCATAAACATCTCCCAGGTATTACCAGGTCATCCTTCAGTAATGCAATCATTGGGTTTACATCCAACTTGTGTAATCAAAAAATGCCAAAACCTGAGATTTTAAATGACTCATGACTCTCACAGAATCTCACAGAAAAATGTGACAAACTTTAAGTTAAATCTTAAAGCTAATTCTTAGTTTCCTTGATCATATACTGCATTTCTCCCCAAAAGTGTTTAGTAGCCAATTCAAAAGCACTGCAACATTTTATGGGTTGCCAGATCAAACAATAGAATCAAGAAATCAGGTCAATGGAAATAAGTCTGAAGGTAGTGAAGCACCTAAGAATAAGCAGACCTGGCAATCATGTTTGCTTTAGCTGACCGCTTTCACAACAGATGTATACTTTATGCAGTTGCACGCCAAGCAAGTTTCAGACAGGCCAGGAAATATATAGGGGGCACAAAAGTATCCAAAACTGTCCAGGTCTCAGGGCAGCAGACATATGATAGCGTTGCTGTTAGACCGCTGGACTTCCCTGAGGAAATACCAAGTCATTCTGAATGCTGAACCACAACCAAAAAGAGAAGCAGCATTCCTTTCTTAATAAACAAGTTACAAATACCACACTGGTAGCACATATACTTTGTTTGTGGGCCTACACATTCTGAAAGTGCTACATCCATGTTTTTCAAATAACTGACATTTACATTCAGGTATATGCATATCCATAGACCATTTTTACTCTGTAGCTGCTTGTTTAAGGCAAGGCAAGTTTATTTGTATAGCACCATTCATACACGAGGCAATTTAAAGTGCTTTACAGAATTTAAAAAAATTTAAGATGAGGCACACAGATTAAGCAACCATTTGCAGCGATGTTAAAAGGCAGGATGTGCTGAATCCAGATCAGTGGGTCACTGCTAACAAGACTGCAATACAGAAAATTAATCACAAGCAGTACAGATAACAACTTCTGACTTCTACACTGCCTCAGCATAACACATTCTCATTTTGTAAATCCCAATTCAAGCAAAAAATCTTTATTGATTATTTTTACTTTAAATTAACATGTTGATAAGAAAAAGTAGGCCATTTCATGATGCAATCTTGATTGTTTTTCTAATATCTCAGTGTTAGTTAATATCAGTCCAAAGTAAAAAAAATAAAATAAATAAAAGCATACTTCAGATTACAAGAAGATAGCAAAGCACCTTGATTTGCCCCACCCAGGACTTGAACGCTGACCCTCAGGAAATGCCATTTCCAGCAGCTGTCTTAGTCACTGGAGTCATTACAAAGCGAGAAACTAACCTTAATGGTTTCCTCATCTCATAACGGTTCTAAATGTTTTCCTCAATGCTTTGATTAAAGGACTAAAACATGTGGCAGTAACATTTGCATAACAACTACGTTTCCATAACGTGGAGAATTGTTATACATGAATGATGTGATTTACACATGCCCCCTTTTTTTTACTTAACTGGTGCTCCACTGAATGTACAAATTAGGGCAGACTTTTTTGATTGCTTGTTTCACGGATCCGCCGACGATCATATTTGAAGAATACAAAAAAATATTATTATTTTTTCCGGATCTGAAACAGGACCAATGGTTGATATTTCGAGAAACAAAAAAAATACAATTATATTTTTATCTTTTTTCGCCCTCCGGTGAAGAGCCAACTGTTTTCTTCTGTTCATTTTATTTTTTTTTCCAGACTAATTTAAATTTAATTGTAGGTTAAATAAATAAAAAAAATATTTTTCTTCCTCCTTCCTTGTATTGATTCCACATAGTCCTTGAGAAATTGAAAAGTGCTGAAAAATAAATATTTATCAGTAGATTCTTAAGTTGGGACATCCGAGAACATGGATAGCAATAGAAAACGTCTGGCCTTAAGTAAATTAAGTCTGACAAGTGTGACCAAAATCCCACAGTGCAGATAAGCATATATGGCTACTCTTCTAAAAAGTAAGTAGTTTAATATCAAATTTGACTCGGCATTAAATCACTGTATTCATACTGTCATTGTATCGATCTAGGCTTGCACCAAAATGCATGTATTCATTTAAACTGTAGTACATAAACAGACTTCTCAGAAAGACTGGTCACAGAAAACGACAACCATGTGAGACCACCTTAATTATTAAGCAGCAACATAGTTGTAGCATGAAGTGTTTGATTTAACTTCCCTCATGATGTGATTAATAAGCATGTACACTTTGTCATAACAATTCTAAAATGATATATCGGTTCAGACTGAGGAATTGAGAAGGAGCTACACATAAGCTTTCATGTACATGTGTGTTTCCACTGACAACATTCAAGTTTCTCTTCCTGCAACACCACAATCCATTTGGGAGGAAAAGTTCTGATCTGTGTTTGCAGGTTTTATCCACTTCCCTCATTCCTGTTTTTCTGTCAATTCCTGCAGTTAAACAAAATGCTGCTCAACAAACTGTAAGAGTTGGCCTCAAAGTGAAAGGCAGGAATTACGTAATAGCTCTTGTGTCTCCATCCTTTGTACCTCTATTTCTGTCATCACTGGAGGAAAGATTCCGCTGGAGCATTCGGGACTCAGCGCTCAAGGAGATTTCCAAGTGATTTCATCACCCTTCTATGACTTCAAAATAAAAGTCCCACAATCTGGGGACGGACGTGCAATATTTCAAGTACGTCACCAAAACCCAAAATTAACCAAACTAGATTCAAAGTCAGTGTGATGTAAGGACAATATGCACTATAATACAGTTTGAATTTGGATCTAAAGTGGATTGAGAGAATGTAAAGGTTGTCAGAGTAAGACAATCTAGCACACTGAAGTCAAGTAGTATGACAAACGTTTCAGAAAAAATTTGATCTCCCCCGGCACATTTAGCACAATCTGGCACAATTATTTATTTATTATAACGCACGCACACACAATGATCAATTATAATTAAAAAATAACTTTATAAATTAAAACATTAGGAGACTTGTGCTTTACATTTTGGAATTAAGACAAGAGAGCAGAGTTTTAAGGCAGTGGCTTGAAAATTACATTACATTTTAATTAAGTATTTCCCATCAGTAATGTGAATCCCAGGCAGTGTTTGAGTGCATGTGATGGACCATTCTGTAAATCCCACTTAACTAACAAATGATTTCCAACCTTGAATTCTTGTTACATCAGCCTGACTTGGCTGGTGTGACCACCAGAAACAAAGTGATGAGTACATGATGCCAACGCCAAAAACTCTGTAGAGTGATGCCAACTCCCCTTTCCCTTTGATGTTTGGGCACAGCTATTAACGTACACCAAATGTTATCAGTTAAGGCAGCCACAAGAAAAGATAATTCTCTGGTGGGTCAGAGTTCACAGGTGCAAAAACAAGGGATCTGGTTTCCTCCCTCACTATTCTCTTCAGCATCAACGCAGAATAATTTATGACATGTGATAATCTGTGGATGGAGCTGGTGGGGGAGAGATAGCGCTACAGGAAGGAATGCTATACAGCTAAAACAGGAAGTGTGAGAATCAGACTGACAATAAGGGGAAAAATGAAGAGGCTGCATATGGTAGTTAAAAGCAGCATACAAACAGAGCATGAAATCACAAATACGAAAAATAGTAAACAAAATATGCAAAATATTGTCTATGGCAGGAGTCTATTCTACATTTTTGAACAGAATCCAGGTAATGGACACAACGTTGCAACAGGTTCTCTTTGACGCATTTAATTGTGCTTGTTTTCTGTTCAAGGACTCAAGGTTTTTATTTGTCACGTATATTTGCAGTTCGTACAAAAGGCAATGAAATGCAAAGTGGCTACTCCAAAGACTGTGCAGCTACTTAGCAACTCTAAAATGAGAACACACATCAATAGTGGTTCTATAATGAAAAAAGATTATAATTTAAGATTAAGCACAAGTTTTTAACTATTAAACATTAAGATGCACCAGATGTGGAGTCTATATAAGAAAGACAACAAGGTTGAGAGCCACTGAAAACGTTCACAAGGGCTAGACCTGGACAGTAGTCTGTTAACTGAACAAAAGTCTCTTAGTAAATCTGACAAATAAACTTGACTATATTGAATAGCAGGGAGACAGGAGACCATTACTGAGAAAAAAAAACTGGATGAATAAAAAAAATTAAAAAAAAACAAAAAAAGAATAAAAACTTGCGTATGGTGTACAAGTTTTACATTTTATATTTAACATTTATGTAATTTAGCATGCCCTAATCCAGAGAGGCTTAGAATTCATACAGTCTTACAATCCAAGCAATTGCGGGTTAATATTCTTTTTGAAAAGAATGCCTTCCTTACTAAATCTAACCTTAAATACTCAAAATGATCAATTATTTTCTTTAAATTTGCCAAACAGACGAAGCAATTTAATTATAACATCCAGGAAGGAAAATGTCAATTACATAATTGCTCAATACCAAATCAGCCCAGTAACAAGAAAGCCAGCATGAGACCAGCAGCATACAAGGGCATCAGTTTGAACATCCCTTGAGCCTTCAGTCTTCTTGCAAATACTAAAAATAGACACACTTCCATCATCATACACGCACACAATTCTGAATTAAAATGCACTAACTAGATTTTAAATTTATAGTCTTATTTTAGAGACTGAACACATACAGACTGAACTGTAAAGCCTACGCTCAGTTGTGTGCGCGCTCAGTTTGTCAAGCTGTGAGAGGGTAAAATGAGTATGGTTTGGAACATCAATGATAGACAGCTCAGACAGGAACAACCACAGGACACAGAATTTTTACATGTGAAATTCGAAAGTTTAAGGGGATTGTTTGCACCCATTGAGCTCAAGTACCCACAAGGAAATCTTTCCTTCAGCAATCATTTTCCAAACTAAGGGCTAGATATCCAACAGTCCCATATGCCATCCTTTAATATATCATATCAGCACTTTATCAACTTGTTCATTTCAGCAAAAAGTCATATACTTTTGACAGCTATGTGGGAAATATAAAACATCTGGCCTTGCATTTAGTTTATCATGCATACTTTTGAATTTACATAAAATAACTGAACAGGACATTAGTCGATAAATAATCTGCTTACTCTGCTAAGATCCCAGTAAGTATTGTGATGGCAAAGCAGTTAAGGTACTGGACAACTGACCAGATGACTGAGTGCAAGACTGACACAGTTGGAACTTTGAGCAAGGTTCATAAACCATAAATCTTGCAATTTTGTATCAGTTGTGAGCATGTCAAGGGACGACATTTTTTTCTATAGGACTGCATCAGAAGGCAAGAGGCAGCAGAATATCCTTTATAAATTAGGTTATTGTTAGTTCGCTGTTTCGTGTCTGTAGACATAATTAGAAAATCCACTATTGTATGCATTTTTACCTAATTTTAAAAATTATATGCGAATCTCAAGTACAGTGTGAAACGATCTACTATAAATAAAATGAAAGGCTTCTATACAAAATAACATCCCTTGTCATGCCATTTTGCAATCCACTTAGACTTTGATGCACCTTCAAAAATAGAAATTCGGAAGTAAATAAAACTTGTGGTTTGACTTTACTGCAAGACAGTTGGAATGATGGTGGGGTTCTAGCCACATCAAAAAAAAGGAACCGAGAGAAAAAAGTAGTGGTTACTGCTTGTGGAAAAATGTAAGACACATAATGGGGTTGGACAAGGTCTACACACCATACGTCGGGAGCAATATGTCTGGAGGAGAGACGGTGTGAAGCAGAGTGAAGCCTCCAAAGCAAAATAAATATTTATCATGACTGTATCATATTTGTTTTCTTATGATTTATCATTTTAGGCAGGGCTAAACAAATCAAAAGAAAAAATGTGAACGGTGCAAAGTCACAAAAAGGATTTCTGGGGTAATTACTCTGTCAAATTACTCTGTCAAACAGTGTGACAAAGAAATGAGAAGATTTTTGTGAAGGCATGAAGTCAGTATAAACAGGTAAAATACAAAAATAAAATAAAAAAAAAATAAAATAAAAAAACCTTACCACCCCAAGTATTTCATGCATGTAACAATCTTTAACATTTACACACAGGGTGTGTTTGTTTAACTAAAGATTTAGAAGCCAGAATGCTCTGAAAGTGTTCCAGACATTTTTGTTAGTTCATCACAAAACCCTGCTTTGCAACACTGCCAGTACTAGACCACCCTGGGTAGGCAATTATATTAGAGTTGAGTTTAAATCTCAATCCAAGCCATTTTCTTTATTGAACTAGAGAAGCATGGCAGTTCCTAGATCTAGTTCTGTCATGCAATATACACCATTTGCTGTGTGCTTAAGTGCAGTACTAATGAATCATTTATCATCCATGCAAACAGTCTGTCTTAGATGCATTATTAATCCATACAAGAACATACAGCTCAAATTAAGCACTGCATGTGCTCAATGTTGTACAAAAACCAAAAGGCAAAAATCAAGACGTTAAAGTAGGATTTGACGAAAAATGCATCGTATTCCAGAACTGGTGACAGCAAGTTAGTGAGAAATCAAATAGTTTTCAGTCAATGAGTTGAAAATCAGATGTGAACAGGTGCCCTGATATATTTAAAAAACAGGGACCTATCAAGGTTTGATTTTTAGACCGTTTGTAGAAGCATGACAAATAAAAAGCTCAGAAAAAGTATCTTGTTGATGATAAGACTGAAAAAGGTTACAAAAACACAGAGTTTAAACCCCAATCCACCAACCTACAGTCAAACAGATTATGTATAAATGGAAAAAACCCTGTGCAGATGTGGGCGACCGACAAAGATCACTCCAAGAGCAAGTTGTTTAATACAAAAATTAACCCAATGCAACTTTTTTGCAACAAGACCGCTCTCTCATTTTCTAGTGTTAATGTTTACATGTCCACCATTTGTGGGAACACTGAACATGGGGTGTACGGCAGAAACGCACAGATAAAGCCAATGCTTTCCTAATAGAATACTGCTGTCGGTGTACAGTTTGCTAAAGATCACATGGACAAGCCTGAGGCCATTAGAAAAACATTTGTGTCTCTATGAGACAAAAGGGGTCTTTATTATAACTGAGACGAGTTATGTCAGGAGAGAGGACAACACTTTAATCCAGAATAAAAGCTTTATCTCATCTGTGAAACATGGTCGCATTAGTTACACACTCTATGTATGGCCTGTTGTGCTGCATCTGGCACAGGGTGGCTTCTCATCTTTGATGGAACACCGATATGAATTAGATTAGCAAATCCTGAAGAAAAATGTTAGCATATATGTCTGTAAACTGCATCTCAAGAGAAAGTGAAACATACAGTGAGGTGACACACATTACTCTAGTTGGGCCATGCCAAGCTTAATAATGTAAAGCTGATCTGTTAAATACTATTCAAAACCAGATTGATTTAGCATATTAGCTCTTTGGTGCTATAGTGTTTTTTATGAACTGCTACAAAGCAAAGCTGGGTAAGCACCCTAAAGGTTTTATGATTCAATCATTTTTGGCAGGGGTAATGAACAATGTCACTGTCCATCTTTCTGTAGCCATTGGCTATGCACTAGACATGTAAAAACCTAAGGCAATGCAAGTCCTCTCATGCATCAAAGCTCGCTTCACTGTACCATTCTCACAAATGCCTTTCCATGCCCGTGTTTTGGACTCGCACTTTCCATTAAGGATGCCATTTTAATGCCATACTTCTGCTATGAGTGCACACAGTTTAAGACCTTGTTCCCTAGAGTTGATTTTTTCACAACCAATACTCACATTTGCTCTCTGAAAAAAGGTTAACACAAAGCTGGGCCAGTCTGAAATCTCAAAAACAAAAATAAATAAATGTTTAGTTTAGCTTGATTAAAATTCCATATTGTTTCTGTAACGCAAATAGAAGAAGTGAAATGCAGACCTAGAGTTAGTGACACAAAAGGCTGTAACATTGGCCAGGTTTCCACCCAAAGGTTTTGCAAATGGTATGTGCATTCACAAAATTTTGGCAGTGTCAGTCCATGTGTCCATCTACTACAGTTACGTAAATTAATTTTAGATTATGTAGGCTAACTCGACTAGGGGTGGCATTGAAAAACAGGAATAGTGGAAAATAACTTTTAGTGAAATAATCTTTACAGCCATTTTACAGCTCTGTTCAGGGTTGAAATGTGTGTGTGCTGGTTCGCCTAGCAGTGCACATGACGCAGCTGCCTTTAACACGCACCTATTCATTCATTCACTTATCAGGTACAGTAAAAAGTTTAACAGATTACGTTTACATTCAGGTTGACCATTAAATAATATCTAAATTTTAACTGGATTTTGTAACCATGTTTTTGGTTGGATCAGGGAGAACCAAACCATGTGACTTGATCCATTGATCACAGTTTAATGAGTCACCGTTTATCTGAAAAACCCTTTTCCATTAGTTTTTTCCACTTTAGTAATAAAGTTTTCCACATAGACTTAGCATAAATCCTTTTTGCCATATTTTGTGTTATTTTTAATAATGGACTTTGCCATTCAGGTTTTTCTGTGCATTTTTAATTTTCAAAATTTACAAATACTAAGAACTTGCTCTCATGCTTATGGCGACATCCTGAACATCCAGTTGTTTTAAAATACATATATTCTTTAATTAAACCAGATATAAATGTAAGGTACAGCAGGTATTGGACAACGTTGTACTAGTTGTAAACAGCTTTATATAAGACAAATGGCTAAAAGGTATTCACCTCAAGTTCAAGGGTTCAAAACCCTGCACTGCCAAGCCACCACTGTCTTGCCTATGAACAAGACCCTTAACCCAAAATTACTTTGACAACACAGCTTGCATAAATCACCAGGGACCTGCATGCAACATGGTATGTTAGGAATAGCTGCTTCCTGTCAATTGCAGGCAAGAACTGCATTCCTGTGTCAAATTATGGTTGGTGCAGTGTAATTTCCACTCTACTGAAAAGTTGCACTTTTCTGTTTTAAGTCTTGTGCATTCTAATGTAAAGAAATATAAACTATTTGTTGATGTGCACATCCCATAAATGCACTCAGTGTTACTTACAGTATTATGAGATCTACTTGCGTTGTAATGTTAGTGACCAGGTCAGAAAGATTACGTCCTTCCCCATTTTATGTGCCACTGGGCATAAGGTGCACGTCATATGCCTTTGGTTTGGTGAGAACCCAAAAGGTCACACTTGTAATTGGTACTTTTGACTCACCAGTATAATTGGTAAAAAATCTAAATCCAAACATACTGTTAACAATCCTAATCTTGTAATATAATGTCAGTACGTCATAGTCAGGAATTACCAGTGCTTGAGGCTCCAAAACATGACACACTTTGGTTATTTATAAGCAAAACAAGAGGACAATATGGATATAACTGTACAATTGAGAACTACCGCAGGTACAAGCAAACAACCAAATCCAAAACGAATAAACAAGCAACCCAAATAAGCTCTGTATAAAAATTGAAATGCCTTTTGGAGGCAAAAAGACAAAGAATGAACAATAAAAGAACCCACAAAAACGCTATTATTCCATTCATGTTGGTGGCACTGTGTATCATGCTTAACATAATGAGCTCAACCGTGACAATATAAAGATAGTCACATGTAACAGGGTTCACTTCTGCCTAAGGGTCTTGCCCAATAAGATTTTGTGAAAGGCCAGGCCAAAAAAATCAGCAGCAGGCCAGAATCAAGCAGTAGTCCTTAATAGAGAAACAATTCATCACATAAAACTGCAAGTTGGAAAAGCTCAGCAGTGCACTAAAATGTGACCAGACCACACACAAACATCAGGGGACAGGAAAGTGGCAGATCAGAAGGCTGTAATCACCAGAAACGGGTGATTTATGTAGCTTGGTCAGGCACAGAAATTCTCGCAAACATGCGAGTGCCTTATACACGCAAATAAAAAAACGTTGCAAGAAAACCTATATGTCCTTCTATTTTACAGACATGTCTAATATTAATGAGCTGTTTTCAGGCATGGAATGACTTTTTCATAAAAGTGTTGTTATGAAGACTGATTTTTTATTCAACATATACTTTGTCTGTTTGGTTAAATGAAGACAAAGAGAGAATTCCAGGGATCCCAGGACTTTGATGTAACCGGATCAGCTGTGTAAGCAGCCAAAGGAGGCAAACTCTGCCCTGACTGTGCCGTTAGGCTGCAGGGTAAAACCTCTCAAAGCCTTAAGTCCACAGAGGGACACTTGTACTATTTGCTGGCATCTGTGTTAGTTAAAGCAGAAATTGTAAATGTCTTCTTAATTTATGTTAAATTCTGGATCCTTTATGGTTACATTTACATTTGCGGCATTTAGCAGACGCCCTTAACCAGAGCAACTTACAACTTATACAGTAATACAATCCAAGCAATTTTGAGTTAAGGGCCTTGCTCAAGGACCCAACTGTGGCAACTTTTCAAAAATGGGATTTAAACCCTGGACTTTCTGGTCCAGAGGCCAGTACCTTAACCGCTAGGCTACCACAGTTCTTATATATTATATTATATATATATATATGTTATATAAGTAATGGGTCTGAGAAACCATATTAAGTACAAAAATCAAAAAGCAAGAGAGTTAAGGACTTTGCATCCTGCCTAAAAAAGATAGCAACCTTGAGATAAAGAATGCTTGTTTCGACAATGCATTTTGAGAAATGTTGCTTTTACAATGGTAAAGAACTTAATGTTGGAGGAGGGTCACAGCAGCATAATGTCTAAATATAGAACTTAAGCAAAGAACTCACAATCATGCAACAAAGCCCATGATTTAAGTATTTAAACAACAAGTTTAGGCACAGTGATGAATAGACTCGAATAAGGATAATCTCCCATTAGTGAGAATTTAATAAGATCATCATATACAGCGTTGATTGTATCCACTGATAACAGAACCTTACCGGTCAATGTCAGTAGGTTGTGCACCTAGCTCAACGTAGCAATAAAAGGAGACAGTAATTCTAGGCCATATTCTGAGATGTGTGCAGAACATGACGAGTAGTATAAGAAAGCGTTCTTATAAAATGGGTTGGAACGATGTTTTCTCTCAAAATGGCAAAGGGTGCCATTGGGGGACTTTTTTCCCCTGGGAACTTTACACCTACCATGTGGCCGTTGGCATGAGAAAAGTAAATAAACTACAGTCGATTCCGGTTAATGGGACCACATCGGGATGCGATCGTTTTGGTCCTAATAACCGGCTGGTCCGATTAAAC
>JAUZSU010140598.1:0-15587 GCA_034780255.1 Parotocinclus maculicauda | reverse complement strand
TCAACCATGCCAAAGATTATCCCTCTCCCATTTCTTAATAGACTTAATATATTTAAATGTTTTATATATAATGTTAATGATGTTTATTACCCAAAGAGGATGGGTTTCCCTTCTGAGTCTGTTTCCTCTCAAGGTTTCTTACTCGTAATCTCAGGGAGTTGAGATTACTTGCCACTGTCGCCATTAGCTTGCTCATTAGGGACAAATAGAATCTCAATTTGTGACACTTGTTCATACATCAATGAAAAGCTGCTTTGCGACAATTTCTATTGTAAAAAGCGCTATTCAAATAATATTGAATTGAATTACTATCTGCCTTTCCTTAAGAAAAGCTCTAACACTCTTTTCATTTGTGGCAAGATGCATTATTCCCTGGCAATTTTTTTCATCACCAAACTAATTTCCTATCGATTTCTATCCAAAATCTCAACGTACACCTGTTCCTGTGCAGTGACTGTTGAGGTAATGATCTCCCCTGGTCCATTTCCTGACAAGCAAGCCAATCTCATAAATCAGTGAAATTTTTTTTATTGTTTTGTTAAAGAAACCATCTTTATTTGTTTCATTAAAACAGCTCCAAATAAAATCATCTCCATGGCAGATTCATAAAACATCACTGAATATCACTATCATCCAATTATCCACACTGCTGTATTGCTACAACTTAGTCCTCTGTATTCTTGTTTTAATCTATTTAGATGTTAGTGATAGTTTTCATTTCTCATAAAACTCATTCCATGGAGCAAATTTCTTACAGTTTTATCGTAAACATCTCTCTGTTGGACTCTGTTTTGTTGTGCATTGTATTTGGTCTTGCCATTCATATAACTTTTTAACATTTTGCTTATTTTATATTTTACACACAAATGACCGGAGCCAAGCCCCATATTTTGACACTCCCAATGTTGGATTTCCATCCCAAATGGCATTTTTTAAATAAAAAAATATTCCTGTCCTTTCATTACATGGCGATTCCATATGTTTTATTCAACATTAAGTAAATGTAAAAATGCTATAAAAATAATAGTATAATAATTTAATTTGTTTGAGGTACAGAACAATTAAAAATGCTCTGTGTCATATCTACAAAGTAAAAAACTAACTGGATCACCATCACAAGTGTGGTGATTCCATTATGTTTGCCATGGGCTGCAGTAGTAGTGCTGTAGTTTCTTGCCGCTTTCATTTTATTTTTGATTAACCAAGTACTGTTATATAAACCATGATACTTGTTTGGTAAGTGATTAGAGATTTCAAACTGTCTTGTAATCTACTCTGGATAATTTTGCATTGTCCAGAACCCTCTGCAATTTGAAAATTGTAATTGCTAGCAAAACAATATTTATTAAGTAACATGCTGAAGAAGAAAGCAACTATTTCTTTAGGAATATTGCATATAAAGTGTGTGGCAAGGGGAGAAAGGTGTTTCAAGTAAAGAAGTAAAGAAGCTAAAACCAGCCTTAGAACATGGTGAAAACCAGGAATTGATTTCGAGTTAGGCGTTCCATGTGACCCTGTGCTGTATAGTTAAAGCATTTACTATATTTAAGAATGGCACACCATCCCATAGGTCTATGTGCAGTATAGTTAAAGCATTTACTATATTTGAGAATGGCACACCAATACACTCCCATCTTTTTCATGAATTCATTGCTTTTTCCCATACGTAAATAAAAGTAAGTAAATATTTTTTTTGTAGGTTGCTTGAACATACTCAGTGTAAGGCATGCAATGCATACTATTTGTGTGCAGAGGTTAATTATTCTTACAGCTGTCTAATATTTGAGATCAGTTTTAATAAAACTATTGATAGTACAGTCATGGCCAAAAGTTTTGAGAATGGCACACATTTTGTTTTTTACAAAGTTTGCTGCATCAGTTTGGCAATTTGTATTATCTTTTAAATTTTAATGAGTGATCAGATGAATGGAAATGAATACAATATAATAATGAATAAAAAAGCCATTCACTGCCATGAAAATGACCTTATCACAAAAATGACTGCATTTCAGCCAGTGCATTTCAGCCCCAGAAAATGGCCTGCTTACATAATTTCAGTGATGATCTTGTTAGCCCAGGAGAAAAGGATGTTAAAGGACAAGAGAGCTCATATCACTCTGTTATGCTGTTTAAAAGAGCAGACTTGTGGGGTTTTTCTTCTGTTATTCATTGTTATTTCCAAGGAAACACGTGGGGTCATTATTGTATTGCATCAAAATTCACAGGCAAGAACATTGAGAATGGTTTAATTGCAGCGAAGAAGGCTTCACGGCACCCAAGAGAGTCAAGCAAGTGTCAGGACCGTCTCCTAAAGAGGATGCATCTACAAGACCAGGTCACCACCAGTGCAGAGGAGGGCAGTGTGAGTACATTTATTGTGAGATGGAAGCTTTTGTATGATGGCTTGGTGTGAAAAAGGGCAGCAAAGAAGTCACTTCTCTCCTATAAAAACATCAAGGACAAATTGACGTTCTGCAGCAAATATAGGGATTGGACTGCAGATGACTGGGGTAAAGTTATTTTCTCTGATGAAATCCCCTTTGAAAATGAGGCAGCAAATTTTATGAAAACCAAAATGTGTGTGCCATTCTCAAAGATTTTGGTCATTACTGTACAGAATGTGTATGTACATGCAGAAATAAGATGCTAAAGCTACTTTTTTCTTCTATAATGACTCCCATTGCACAAGTCTTAAGTGTAAATAGTTGCTCTGTGTAAAATCTCTGTTTTTCCTTGAAGGGCAACATCCCATCAGCCAGTATTGATATGTCTGAGACTGTGCTTTAGCAGCTTCTCAGTCTTTAAGTAATCAGTTAAGAAAGTCATTTTAATTGATATTAGATGATGATTCCATGTGGTTGAAAGCTCATTGGCGTGTTTACTGACTACTGAGCTACTGGTGTTTAAGGATAAATTGGCATGGTAATCTCCTATAATGAGGTTGCTATAGGTGAACATCAATAAGATCAATATGTCTGGTCATCAGGATCTAGGTCATTCTTAAGGTGCTGCTGACTTATACACAGAATGGCAGCTCCGTGGTGAAATGGTTAGCACTGTTGCCTCATAGCTCCAATGACCCAGGTTTGAGCATTGCTATCCCATACCTGTGATAAGTTTCTTATCTTCTCTCTGGTTGCTACACCTTCCTTCCACTTTATAAAGATGTGTGATAACCTAGCATATCTAAAGTGTTCCCATGAAAGTGGGTGTGTATGTGTCTGTATATGTGTAATACCTGTCTTGTGCCCTGTGCTGCCATAGACACTGTTACACATGAACCAAAATTGAATTAAGCAGGTATGGAAACTGAGTATAATTCCTCCTTAATGTAAGAATGAGACTGAGTAAAATACACATTTCCACCATGTGATGGTCCATTCCAGATGCTTGTAAGCCCAAAGAAGTTGTCGCTGTTTCTGGACATAACATAAAGGTTATAAAACAGTAATGTTTTAAGTGTCCTTTATTAATGTACATTTGTATTGTAGTGATAAAGTTGTGCCAAAGTAATCTAAACTGGAGATTTACAATTCTTTACACCAAAATGCCTTTCAGAGATGATGAAAGAGAGTGTAAGCCATGTGTGTTACAGAAGAGCTCAATGTTAGGGATAGCAAATCAAAGAAATGAGTGGCCTTTAAATGACAGAGTAAGGAGCCATGTGGGGACGGTCACAAAATAAGGAAATCGCTAAAGACAGAGGAAAAACTAAGCGCCGAAAACACAGTGGCCCAAAACACCACTAACAAAGCCGACATGGCAGTGTGGCAAGCAAGATAATATGAAATTGAAAACAATAGCTCAGCAGGGTTGCTTCATGAACTGGAATCAGCTCTGAAAATGGTATGGGATTCATAGTTTGGGGCTGGTGTAGTAGTTGGGCTCATGGAAAAAAGGGAAGATGCTAAAAAATATACAGTGTTTTACCTGCAGAAACAGAAATCTCAGAACATTAACAGTAACTCTCAAAGTCTTACAGTACAAGCGATTGTGGGATAAGGTCCTTGCTCAGGGATCCAACTGTGGCAGAAGTGGGATTTGAGCCCTGGACCTTCTCGTTCATCGTCCAGTACCTTAACCACCAGGCCACCACAGTCTACAGTAAATCTCAGAGTGGAAAACTATGAATGCAGCGAAAATTATTCAAACATTTCAATCTTATGTTGGACTCTCTATATGGAGGAATCTAGTACAGTCTTTTCCTAAATACCTTGCGCTGAATTTCTACCTATTTCCATACTTTACCATGCTGAAGCACTACCAATGCCATACCCCATGTTAGAACGCTACAAATTACCAGTGTAAGCCAAGGTTGTGACGAGAGACACTGCTCACAAAGGGACAAGCAGATGCATCTTGTCAGCAGAAATGAGCACCAATATTAATTGGCGCAGGCGTGCTGGGGCTTGCTGTTACAACAGAAGTATTTAGCAATTAGGCTGTAGTACTATGTTAACCATAATAACATCATTATTTATTTTTTTAATCCTCATAACTAAATTCCCCTGTTCATATCCAAACCTTTTTGGAACTATAATCTTGTGTTTCTGGGATTGGTAGCAGTAAGGTTCTTTTACGTTGATACTGCTGCCAGTAATTCACTATAAAATTCACAGTAAATAATTGAGAGTGTACTAAGCTTCCTGTCTGCTAAATTTTTTTTACTAAACTATATATAGGAAAATGTCTAAAAGCAGTTTATGTGACAGTGCATTTTAGCTAAGTATGTGCAATGTGTTGAATGCAGTGTCCACGTCTCCCTTTCCTTCTGAACTGCCTTACTTATAGCCGCAGTATCCTAATACATGATTTATCCCAACAAAATGAAAGTCGAGAGGTGTATTTTAGTGAATTAGGCGCCTACACAACGTTTGCAGACTGACATTTGATGCCGAACCAAATATCCGTACAGAAAAGTGTTTTCGTAAATGATCGTTTACCTTGGCAGTGTTGAACAGAGACTCTTTATCATGAGTGACTTAAACAAGTGCTTTGTATTCTCCCTACAAGACATATCATCCTCCTTCACAGACATAACGATAATGAGCTGCTTAAGCAATAATCTTTAAATAGAAATGGTTTCTTTTTTGCAATGGACCTCATGAGAGACACAATCCATGAGACATCTCAGTCAAATTAAAGTTATAATGGCCACGCTGAGATTCACCACACATATCATCTGCACATTTAATTCCCAATCTGCCATATGAAAATAACAGACAGGTATTATGCAGAGTGCCAGTATTCAAGGGTTACTGATGAAACCTCTGTCGCAATCATTACACACCAAGAATGTGAACAGGAGCCACACAATTATAATAGACAAGAAATACATCAATAAACCATCTTACCCAGTAATCTCTGTATTGCTCTAACTCTTCTTCACTCAGTGTCTCTCCCACACATTAATTAGAGATGCTTGTTTGTGTATTACCAGTGGTGGATCAAAGGCTATGGCTCTGGACTGTTATTCAGAAGGTTGTAAGTTGTCTATGCCATGATAAAACTGTTTGACAGTTAGCTTAATACTTGATATACGTAGGTCAATTATAAATGTTTTTGCATTAAAGTCTGGCAAATTCAGAAATGTGAATCTAATGCACTGGGGAGTACTATGAACTGATTTTCATGTTACAATTTAGGTATGGGGCATTACATGGAGAGGGAGAGAGAGAGAGAGAGAGAATACCATTAATTCATACAGCTGGACCATGGGCTGAACAGGATGTAGAGGCATTACATTGCTGAGGAATTTTATAGGAATAGCGCTTAACATTTTTATATCACGCAGAACTTCATGAGGGTTAATGTCCATTTTCTCTGCATCACAATTGTTTTTGCTCCCATTTTTATGAGCTGAAATCAGATCTAAGGCTTTTTCTATGTACTCAAAATTCCCCTTTCTCCCAACTTTTTTCCACAAATTTTCACAAAAATCTCTGTTAGTGAACACTTCTCCTTTGCTGAGATAATCCATCCACCTCACATGTGTGGCATATCAAGATACTGAATAGACCTTAGGTTGGCCACATTAAAATGCCGCTCTAAAATGACTCAGCAGTGTCAACAGACTCTGTCTGAGTTCCAGGTTATGAGCTCCTGAACAGCTTCCATCTCATGTTGAGTTTTGGTTCTGTCTAGTGCTGAATTTTGACCTCACTCGAGAGTTCATTTATTAGGTAGAATAAAATAAGATATTAGAAAAAAATAGATAATTGAAACTGTAAAATGTGCTGCATATGTCAAGACTCCCTACATATAAAACTTATAGTACTGTGAGTGGTAAGAACCACAAAAAAAGTGGTAGACCACAATTAGATTTGTTTAAGCAATGATATTATTACCATATATAACATACTCTCAAGGACTGGACTGAAAACAATTTTCTCACTTGGATTCATCACTCAATATTACTCTTTTTTACGGATCTTCATTTCAATCTCAGCCTTTATACCCAATTTCCCTTATTTTCTTGGCTGCTACCCTTTCAAGATGTTAAGATGCTATTGCTTAGGTGTTAAGGTATTAAGGTTTGTATAATGTCCAACACTGTAATTATAATAATGTTAGACTTCCAAACAATTTGCTTTGTATACATATTATAATTATAATAATAATTATTATAATTATAATTATTTTTATTATTATTATTATTATTATTATTATTCATTATTACTATTTTATTTTTAAATGTGTCACTAAGGCATTTACATTATATTTGCGCCACCTCATGGCTTGAATAGGGCAGTTTGGTCAGAAACCAGGATCTGTACATTATATGACATGGCTGAGACACTGGGAACCTGGAAACCACTTGTAACCTTGCTTCGAGTTATAGGGGACATGCATTACAGAATACAAACAAAACAGCATGTATACACAAGCTAATGAGACACAATGAGACTAATTAACTGCGAACAGGTGCTGGAGCAGGCATGAAGTAAACAGTCATCCAAACTGGAAGAGTGAGCGAGGAACACACACATCCTGCTCTTCAACAACATTGTAGTTCCAAAAAATCCTACAAATTCCACACATACAACATGGTCCATGTCATATGTGTCAGCATGTCAGATTCTGGCAGATGTAAGGCATGGTGATGGCACCATCTCACAGAGATAAAACTGTATGGCTAATGACTGAAATTACACTGGTTGTATTTCCTTTGTCGCACACAATTGATCTATGCTGGTCTAATATCAGGGTCTGTCAGTCTGGGTTGGGCTGGGGCCTGACAGCCTGACAATGCGGATTGACAAGGCAGTCACTCCTATGCAATTATTTAAGCAAACAAGGCTTTTTATGTTTGTCTCTGTCCTTTGTGGCAATTAACAGGCTTCATCAATGATACTGAAATGTAGTGTTTTTCTTATGCTGTTTAAGGAAATGACTATAAACTCCAAAACGTTACACATCACAAATATATGAATGGTTTATTAGGGGAAAAATTAAGCTCCTTTAAGGATTAAATTTATTATGCTTAATGTGCCTAAAAATGCCTGAAGTTAATTGAAAATGACATTTTATTTTATCTCAATCTTTGCATTGACTGGAATAATAATAAAAAAAAAAAAAAATCTAGTACAGCTGCTGTACCACAGAGACTCATCTTTAAGCCTGAAGGGACAACAAAACAAATGTCATTTGATTGGCTCACATAATAATGATGTCACTACCTTAATTTGGAACTTAATTTGTTAAGTCAGTCATTATATTTTGTTAACGAATTGTAATGACACCTGACAGATCAATGTTTTTAGTGTACACTCTATGCAGTAAATGCTACATGAATGCACCTTTTTGAAAGAATCGTTCATAACAAAGTTAAGTGATATATAAGTCACGTCCACCACCGTGGCATTAAGCTGCTTATTATAACGTGTGGAAAATTCTGGGCTGTGTCACATGACTCACTGATACTGCAGCATTAAGCCAACATGAATTCCTATCCAGCTTGGTGAGGTGAATCCAGGTGTATGTCTGATTTGTCATCTCAATAGAGGTGCTGGGTCCATATCCCATGACCCAGACCAAACATGCCCTTCGTTAGAGATTATTTTGTTTCTGTCTTTTTGTTACTAAGATGAAAGAATTGGCATAGCTTTGATGTATTGGATCGTTCTTAAATATCAATGGTTGTGGACTCATCTATTTATAATTAGCTATCTATATCTCAATCCATTTAACCCAAACTCAGAAAGGTTGGGATTATGGAAATTTTTTAAAAAGGCAGTTCTTCCCTGTCCCTTTTATCCTTTTATGCTTATTGGCCAACTACTCCATATTGTAGTGCTTGAATTTTTTTGCCAAAGTAATCTTTTGCCCGTGTGGTTATATCAGATACTAATTAATTACTGTTCTTGATGCAGTGTTGTCTAAGGAATTGGAGATCATAGAAGTTCGCTTTAGGCTTCCTATTCCCATTCCTTGTATGCTATTTTTTAACATAGTAAAATACCTCCTTGAATCATTTATTGATTTTATCCGCTATAGAGGAAGTAATATGCAAATCCCTTCCAATCTTTATTTGAGGAACATTTGTTTTTAATATTTTAATAATTTTCTCACACATTTGTTTTGCAAACTGGAAACCCTCTGGCCACCTTTGTCCCTCAATGACTAAGCCTTTCTTGGATACTGCTTTTGTTTTAAATCACCTCTTGACATCACCTGTTTGAAATCACACAATTATTTAGTTTTTCACCCCATTGCACTCATCCAAACTATTTGGGAATGTAAAATGCAGGAATGGATGAATAAGGCATGGATAATGGTACACTGCATTAGTGTTATAAAAAATAAAAGTCAAAGTAAAAGTAAGGAAGATTTTGTTTGTTTGTTTGTTTGTTTTTTAAATTGTATCTAATTTTGCTAGCGGCTAGTGGTCCTGGGGTTGCCCTCCAGGCAGGCCCATACATCACACATTTGCTGTCTGAGGATAAAGAGGACGGGGGGCACCCCACAGCACCGAAATAACAATCCCTTCTGAGCCCAGCCCATATTAAGCGTTCATATTCGGCCAATGGATTCTTCTCCCTCGACCCCAAACAGGAAATACAATATAGTAAATAAACAGATAGAAATCGAATAAAGAAAGGCAACATTGCACCTTTTCTCTGATCTTAACATAATAAAGTAAAATAAAAATATGATGTGCAAAACATTTTGCCACCTTTCAGTCCATGCTTGACAAATGATTTGGCAGAAATCACTGTGTCTAGCAATTCCTTAGAGTATCTTACAGCTACAAAGCATAATATAACCAAACACCATGCTTAAAAATTGGCAAAGTACTCCTGTTTTGAAATGCTTCACCTTTTATTTAAGCCTTACTGACCGTGTAGCGAGGTAGTTTTCTCCAAAAAATGCATTTTATGTTTTGCATTAAATAAAATATATATTTTAATATTCATGCATGATGGTACTAATTTAATTTTCATTTTTAGGTCATATTAACTATTGTTTTCATATTTCTTTGTTTTCAAGTACTATTCTAAAAATATGTTATGTGTTTTATGTTATTGCATACTTTAAATAACTGTTTTAAAATAACCTTAATAGTATAAAATTGCTCCCATTCAAAGGTTTAAAAGCTATCCAATTACCTTGAGAATGGGAGGGAATGGTCTATTTCTTTCACTTTTCAATTAGCAAAAGAACTGGAAATTGTGTCAAATGTACTTTTTTCCAGCTGTGAATTGGGACAGTGGTTGACCTGGAGTGATGCTCAGCTGTACTTAGCAACACACCGGAGGGAGCGATCAGCTAATTAATGTTCATTCTGCTCTAACGGCCACAAACTCTTTCACCTCTCGCAATAAACCTCCAGGCAGAACTGACATTTCTGCTTTTAGAAAGAAATAAAAATAATAAAAACAAGAAGAGAAAATATGAACAGGAAGAAAAAATAAACTGTCCTAAGAATTGTGTCTTCACAAAGATCATTTGTTTTATTTTTATCAGTCTAGTCATTTTTCTTAGATTGTTTAAAGTAAAAATACAATTCCATACAGCCACAGATTCAATTGACTCTTTGAATCCATGATGGTATGCTAATGTTTTTTTTTCTGATAGCTGCAGTACAAATTGGCATAGACATAAAAATAAAATTTACTGACTCTCTGTGGAGGAGAAAGAAAGCTGTGGCCAGTCATTTTAAGCATTGTTAAATAATGAATATATTGCATTCATTCTTGCACTCTTGCAATGGCTCTGCAACACCATTTGCCTGAATGTGAAGCTTGGAGAGCTTTAAGACATCTAGAAGCTGGTCAAATACAGACAACAGCAGCAACAGCACTTGGAATATCCCAAAATGTGATTAGCAGACTGTGGAATTGCTTTCAAGAGACTGGAACAGTATGAAGAAGGCTAGGGCAGGGTCACCCATCTGCCACAACTGCAAGAGATGACTGCTGCCTGGCTTTATTGACAAGAAGGAGCAGGCGCCGCAATGCAATAGAGTTGCAGGGACAGTTTATTGTTGCCACTGAATGACAGATATGCACCCATACTATCCGAATTCATCTGTATCATGTTTGACTGCATACCAGCAACCAACGCTTCCTTTATTTGCTGAACACTGTGGAACCCGTTTAAGGTGGGCTGATAAGTATTGTCATTGGACTCTTGATGAGTCAACAGTCTTCTTCTCTGATGAGTCATGGCTCAGTTTGCAACCTGACAACCATCGTGTCCTGATCTGGTGTGAACAAGAAACATGGGAGAATCCACTTTTCATGTGAGAAAGAGACTCCTTTGTTGGTGGTGGAATCATGGTTTAGGCTGGCATCAGCATTTTTGGTCGTACCGAGCTTGACAATAATGCAGGACCCCACCGTGCACATCTTGTCAACAGCATGTTTCAGAAGGCAGGAATCGAATGCATGGACTGGCCTTCATGTCTCCATGCTGTAGCAAGAGTGGCACAGGATCCAACGAGAACTGCTGGACAATCTTGGATGACTATACACCCTACTAAAGAGGTGGCACTCTCGTCCAGTTTAACATGCTTCTGTTCACCCCCATAAATATGTCAACGACTTTGACTTTGACTTTTCATTTGCTTTTCTGATGATTTTGTTTAATGAAATAAATTAAAATCTTATTTTTTTATCCCTTCATATTATTTTTTTAAATACCTTCCATTTTTGTGAGCAGTATATATATATATATATATATATATATATATATATATTTAAATCAAGATAAGTTTGGAAAGACGATAAGTGGAAAATAGTAGTATGAGTATAATATACTTTTTTAGGTTCAGTTGTCTACAGTATGCTATATATATATATGGTGATCTAATATTTTTGCATAGTACTGTGCATTTAAAGCCATGTAAAATGTCCAATTAAGCAACTAAAAGTTACCAACAGCATCAGCCAAGTTTTCTAGTGAGATGAAAGATTCAGACCCTGAATCTTTTGGTAAATATTCAACCACTGCAGAACCATTTGCTAAACCTGGAAGCCATATAAGGGCCTCAGTTTGAACTGATGTCCTATTTACTGCTTCTTTTTCCTCTCACCATACTGTCATTTGAAAACAGTCATACCATTAGCTCCATTTATGCATTTTGCCTGTCAAAACTGAGAAAAAAAGCATAAATCTGACAGTAGAGCCATATGGATAGTCTGTTTATATCTACACCAAAAATAACAGACCTTGTCATGAGAAAAATCTGTGAATTTAGGATCTCTTAAAATCAGCCAGCCAAAGAGGGAGATAAAAAGGATTCGGTGGCTAGGTTTAATGCTGTTGCATAAATTTCTTAACACTGAAGTCAAAAATGTGTTAGACTTAAGCATTAAGTCTAGTACATAATGCAAGACTTTTGTCTTTTTTTAATAGTCACACATTGTGCGATCAGTCTTCATATGCTCATAAGGCGGAGCAAACGGATGTGCTTTGTATTCTTCTAACTGATTACTTTGTGCAAGTACAAACCAAAAACACCAGTTAACAACAAACTTGGCAATAAATGAAACCGGCACAAAAGATTGTGCTAGTGAGACTGTGTTGGTGCTTAAGGTTCTGGACTATTGACCAGAACATTCAAAGTTCAAGCTTCAGCATTGCTAAGTTGCCATTGTTAGACTCTTTACAAAGTCTCATAACTCACAATTGCTTGGGG
This sequence comes from Parotocinclus maculicauda, assembly GCA_034780255.1. Classification (NCBI taxonomy): domain Eukaryota; kingdom Metazoa; phylum Chordata; class Actinopteri; order Siluriformes; family Loricariidae; genus Parotocinclus; species Parotocinclus maculicauda. Next base: position 3,445 of record JAUZSU010140598.1, on the reverse strand, counting down.
TGTACCTTGTATGAGTGTATCAGTTGTAATTCAGTCTTGCTATGAGTTTCTGCTGTCTCAATGCATATCAAGGAAAGGAGCCATAAAAGAACAGTGCTATGTCTGTGTGCTATAATTAAAATGCTGCTAGGAGTTAGTGTCAAAGTCACATTTATTTATGTAACACTTTTTACAGTGGAGCATAGCTCCAAAACATCTTCAAAAAATATAGGTTCAAACCCCTAATTGAGCAAATCTGGGATGACAGTGGCAAGTAAAAACTTCCTAGGTTTTATTAGGCAGAAATCCTGGGAGGACTATGACACAAAAAGGGACCTCCCACCGTCTAGATGTTAAATGCATGAATTAAACACAGTTACTTAATTAATAAGGTTTCAGTAACATTTAAAATAAATGAATTATATATATATATATATATATATATATATATATATATATATATACTGTAGTGACTACTACTGGAGAATAATACAATAGTTTATTTAAATAAAATAGTGCATATAATATCATACAGAATTTGCATATCAGCATTAATTAATCCACTAAACAGACAGTGTCGGTATTCTATTAAAATGTAGGCGCTTCCTTAATGACCCTGGAGTCAACCTGGGAGTTTTCACTTCATTTTCACCACCAGGGTGCAGTACAGAGACGATTATTCATGCTTCTCCATTTTGTCTTGAGGAGCTCATCCATGCTTGATGCTTGAAAATAAGGTTTTGAGTGCTCTTTGAGGTAGGAGGGTTCCAGTATATTTGTAGGCCTGTAGGTAAGTACTAGTTTTGAACCTGATGTAGGCAGCTGCAGGACACAAAGGTAAATCAGCAGTGGGGGAAATTGGGAAGATTGAAAAACAGACTCGCTGCTGCATACTGAATCAGTAACAAGGGTCTGATGGTACTCTTGGGAAGACCTGCCAGATGTGCACTGCAGTAGTATCATCTAGATAAGAGAAGAGGCTAAACAAACACCTAAGTAACCACCATTTAAAGAAAAGATGTTGTAGAGGAGATATCTGATAGGCAGAGGCCATATTTACATGTAACACGATGATTTGTATGCAGTTGGCTCCTTAACCCATGATTGTGTGGACTGTAAGACTGTATTAAATGTAAGTTGCTCTGGATAGGGGCGTCTGCTGAATGACATATATGTTAATGTATTTAATGTATGTTAATATGTTAATATAATGTATGTTAATGTAGTGCTGCCACCTCTAGGAGCTAAACAGCTGTGTCAAAACAAACACTGTTTACTAAACAACAGACAGTCCTTAATAAATCCAAGTAACAATTCAGTTGATGCAGAATCAAATTAACACACTACTAACACAGCAGATTTACAGCAGAGCTTTATGTATGTGTGCTATGCACCTTTGGTCTGGTACACTACAGACACAGCCATACCATAACATGTTTGAGTCTACTGGCTGGTGGAAATTCACGAATGCACAGACAAAACCTGAGTGCAACCCTGACTGACAGGATGTTAGATCACAGATCTTGGATCACTCACTCCTAGCACAGGAAGCGTCCTCATGTAATGTACAGCATGTACATCGTTTTAAATCTAAACACAATATTGCATCTGCAACTGCAGCAGCATTCATTAATACAGTAGGTTACCAGAAATGCATTTTACCTTCAGACCAACAGAGCTAGAACAGGTAGCTCAACATTTAGAGTCTATACTATGTATAACCTTAGATAATGTAGCCCCAGGTTAATTTAGATGGATTAGGGGGAAAAAAAAACTTGCTCCATGGTACAATGACCGCATATGTACACTAAAACAGGCAGTGTGAAAATTAGAACGCAAGTGGCAGCACACTGCATTAGAAGTGTATAAAGTCACATGGAAAGATGCTCTGAGTATAAACATGCACTCATAAACGCTAAAGTTGCATATTGCTCTTCCTTAATGGAGTATGTTGCATGCCAAACAAGGGGTTTCCTACATGGGAATATTCTATGGTTTGTTTATCTTGAATAATATGCAATTGGTTTTCTACTGAAGTGGAATATGCATTGTGCAATTTACTTTTCATATTGTTAGTTCCCTGAGAATACACTTTTACCTTTATTGGCTGTTGCTAATTGCTGACTGCATGACAGATGAGCCACAGTGGCTGGCCTGCAACTGGGAAATTTAGGTCACTGACCATTGCACACTACACAAGTGGTCATGCTGGGTACACACCAAGTCAAGTCACCCATCAGGCTTGTGGTCAAACACTGTGCCAGAATCTGTCAGCATGCAGTGTGCACTAGCAATCCCAAATCCAAAACCAAAAGAGGACAACTAATCTGTTTACCACTTTGCTATGCAGCCCGTAAAATTATGTTTTTAAATTCCTGTTTCACATGTTGCTGAACTACCAGGGGTATTTCTGTGACAGATGCTTTGTTGTGCATGCTATACATAGGCAGTCAAGACAAAAAGAGAAACCAGGGAGCAACAACCTTTCCAAAAGCTTTGATCAATCCCTTGCAGATCGCTCCCTGTAGTAAGCCCAGTTTTACACCATGGTGATCGATAAATCCCCTGCTTTCAACAGGCAACAAAATAAAGGTGATGAAATTCCAAACCAAAAACTGTAACAACACATGCAGTTGACCATTGCAGATTCAGATCGTCCGTGAAAAGGTGTCATCTCTTAAAAATGTTCTGCATTCCTGCATAAAATGACCTAAAACATCTTCATAGTTTTACATAATAAGCATAGTAGTAGATGGAGAGAAACCAATTAAAGTTATGCAACAAACATAGTATATTTTGGCACATAATTACTGAGGGAAATGTTTTAATGTTACATAAATCAATAATGGTTTGAGACTGAGGCTGTTTTGGAGCAATGAATTCTGAATTACAAGAGTCGATTCTAAAGGACAATGCCATAACATTTATGCAGAAATATAGAAAAATATATAGTGAAAAACTTTCAAGCACCACTGTACTTACCAAGACCCGGAATACAGTTTTTGCTTTTCAAACCCATAAAGTAGTATTTGTTTCCCCAGCGTTGTGGCCATCATTGTTACGAGATGTGGTGGTTTTTATTAGGACCCAGGTTTGCGGGATAAACATATCCCATGATGTATAATAAAAATGGGAAATAATATAGAACAACTGAAAAGGGATGAAAAGCGGAGCGTAAAGCTCCTAACACAAAAAAAAACGAAAGGATAAAGGGGCGCGCCGAGGTTGCTTCCCAAGTGGGAGCAACACACAAACTGGTCGCAAGAGGGTGCCAAAGCGCCAGTCGGGGCGGACGTGCAGAAAGCCCGGTTTTGGGACGTCTCTTGAATGGCAAGTCACGGAGGTAGTCCAAACGCCAGGGAGCGAGCGTGAGCTTGAATGTGCATGCCATTAAATGAAAGCCAAACCGGGACACGTCTTATAGAGTGCGTGTTTACCCGGTGGCTACTCTAGCCGGGGCATATCT
>JAUZSU010140587.1:0-15588 GCA_034780255.1 Parotocinclus maculicauda | reverse complement strand
CCCCCCCCCCCCCCCCCCCCCCCCCCCCCCCCCCCCCCCCCCCCCCCCCCCCCCCCCCCCCCCCCCCCCCCACCCCAGGCATCAGGGGTGACCATGGAGAGATTTCTCGACGCTCTTCACAAGCAGCAGGAGGGGGAAGTCACTTCCAGACGCCTTTCACAATAGTGCCATTCAATAAACAGTTGATGCAAGTGAGGATGTTCCCCATTAATCAAATAAAGATGAGCCTCAAAGATATAATGGTATGCTTAGACTGATGATAACGTATGTATTGATTTGACATGGTTTCCACAGGTAGCTTGGAAATACCTGTGGTTATACAAACATTTTCTTTAATTAAGTTGAGTTATAAGTGACACCTCCAGAGACCGAGCATTAGGGAGAGATAAAGGATGGGCAGGTACCACTCTATTCCTTCTACATCTCTCTTCCTTGTGTTCCTTTAGCATTGAATTTACTGAAAGCACTGACAACAAAACCTACCCAGCTATGTATGCGTGCCCCCAAAAAGATCAACATTCCAGTTTTAATTCAGTTAAGCTCTAAAATTACATTCCGCTTTTCACCCCCCTCAACCAGATTCCAAACCAGATTCCAAACACAACACAATCCACAAATGTATAAAAGCAGACAAACCTCCAGCTCCAGCAATTGATTTTAGATGCCATTAGCTCATACCACTGACAGGAAAACTAAGCCACCTTTGAACTTCAAAGAAAAGCAGCCCTCTCCAGCAATAATTCTCCATTCATTTGGACACAAAGGCGTAGCTGCAACAGGAAAGGCGGTAATGATGATAAATAATAGTAAAGGATTTAATTAATCTCTCAGTGTTTCCTCAGGGAAGGTGAGAATCTAAGAAATCTCTGCACCGCTCAATCCTCATTATAAAATGCTCCAGCATAATAAAAAAACTGACCTAAAACTTGGAGTCTTATCGGAAAGCTCTGATAACACGTTCTTTAAGCCATGAGAGACTTACAGTGAATGCTCAAAATGAGGAGGAGCAACATTAATGCAAGGTTTGTGTGTGAAAAAGCTACTGAAATTATTTTAAACCCCATACAGACTTAAAAGTTGCAAAACCCATATGCGTCTTAAATGCATACAATTTTCATATCTAGGCACAGAAACTTATCAGATAAAGTTTGTGGAAATGATACCCTGTCTGTCTGCAGAATCATTGGTTAACAATCACAGGTTGCTGTTTTTTGTGCTGTTGCGTGTTTTGTAAAAAATGAAACTTGCTATAGTGGTTTAACCTGACTTGGCCCTTTAAGCTTGACATTTCTTCCATGTTCTCATGCAGTGTATATGTTATGGCGCTTAAGTGCTGCTAGAATCCTGCATTATGAGGACATAAGCTCATATTTGCTTTATATGGACTACACAACAGAAAGCAGTACTGTTAAAAAAAAGTCCAGCCTCGGATATGTTGTTTTAGCAATGGTATAATGACCATATATAACACTGTCACTGACAGTGACTCCATTATACTTTTCCACTGATCGTACTTCCAATCTTTGCTAGCTTTAGCACATTTTTTATAGCCCTTTTACCCGGTTCCCCTACTGCTACCCTGCCAAAAAGACCATATCTGATCAAGGTTTTCGGACTGTATAATGTTAAATATTGCATCCCAATGAAGCTTCCAGATGCTGCTATTGCCCATAACACATGCAGGAAAGAGAAGCATCTCCATCACCAATATACACTACACGTCCACCATTGTCACGACACTTTTGACTACCCAGTATATAGAGCCCTGCAGACTCCACTGCAGATGCATTGCCTTGGGCATCTGGAATGCTTGGAGTGCAGGGTTTGACAGCATTTGTATCATATACAATCTCCTGCTGTGCCTACAACAGTGCAAGCCCCCAGTGACTGGTGGGAAACTTCGAGGTGGTCTAGCTATTATGCCCAGGTGGGCCATTTGTGACTGTGGGGCAACATCCACATATTGTCAGAGGGACAGAATTTCAGAAGCATGTGTTTCAGTAAGAGATACATCAGCAATACATGGAACCAATTAAAAATATGTGTTGGGGAGCTTTAAATCTTTAAAGGTTGTTGTGAAAAACCTTGGGATGACCAAGGAGTTTCCCCTTCCATTGTGACCCTAGTGTTGGGCCTAAATATGTCAGGTCAAGTCATTCTATAAATCCAACTTGAGCAACAGTGAAAAGGAAAAACGTACCTAAGACAGAAACCTTGGTAGCAAAAAAAACTCAAAAAGGGATCCATCCAATAAATAACTTATCTAATTAATAGGTTTATAGTAAAAGTTAAAAATAATAGGTAGATCAACATTTTAGAGAAAATTCAATATTAAGGGTATAATAAAATAGAGAACATAACAGCTATAGCGTATAAGCTAATATGAAAGACTAATACTGAACAGAATATCAAACATAAGCATATCAGCATTGTTTTGTCAATAGCTGCTTTGTGGGAAAGCTGCACGGCAAGAAGCACTACAGAAATAAATCTGACATGACAAGTACATTCTGGGTGTAGAGATATTATCAATACAACAGCAGAATCAGATTACAATGCTGCGCAAGGTAGATCGCTGTGAAAAAGCTGTGACACCGGCTACCCGGTCCAAGAACAACATCCTTAAAACAATGTGCTGATGCTGACAGGATATATACTGGGATAGTGAATGTTTATTGTGTATTGGCGATAGAGATCCATACCACCCGTTTTTAAAAACACTGGTTTTGTGGTACAGTTCGTGCTTCTGGACTGTTAGTACAGACACTTCAAAGTATAACTTTGTAAATCTCTCAGACAGCCTTTGCAGTGCTTTTGTTTTGCCTCATGGGTTATGCTGCCACGTTGTTTCTTTGGATTTGCACTTGATCCAGGCCCAATGAGGTAAACGGCTTCAAGGGCAAACAATGATTTTTTTTTTTTTTAATTATACAGCATTTTCTGCCATAAAACAGCTCAGCTGCTTCTCTGTAAATTATTCTTTAAAACTGTAGATTATAGGTACAAAAAAGGGTGGTCTAAGTGTATATAAAAATGACTATATACACAATGAATCAAGATGTAATGTCATCATAAGATTATGGAAATGTATTTCAGTGCTTATACACAGCAGCGCCTGCACACTTTGCCACAGTATTTATGAGCAAGACGAAATAAAGGTTCTAATATTTTCAGTGTACAGCTTTTTCAAGGAAGTGTTAGTAGCATTAGAAATTGCTACGCCTATGGTAGTTTCTTCATAGGGATTTTATTCATGTGTGCAATAATCATTTAATTTTTGACAGGGAATCTTACAATAAACCTCTGTGTACAGTGCACATAGAACACTCCACTCCACCTGTCAAAATTCTTACTGGACTGGATAAGTGGCCTTTTCCTTTACCATTATGGTGCAACCGATTACCTTCCAGATCACACACCAGATTGACACTCCATTTGACACAAACAGCAGTGGTTTTGATGACCCTTAAAAGTGCTGTTCCTTAAAGTTTCCAACAAAAAGATAAGTTAGGAGAAGGATACAGAAAGGCTGTAATCATTTCTCAGGATGCCATTCAGAGCATTAATAAAAAGTGAGATTTGAGACTTCCCTCCAAAAATTATGCCCAAACCAGGAGGATACTGATCAGATAATCTCCCAATGGCCAATTGCAACTTTGAAGGACTTAAGTCTTTATGACCGAGATTGGTTGTCCCACACATAGACCTTATCAGCATTGCATTGTGAGGGTGTTTTTTTTAAGCAGGGACTAGGCAGTTGATCATAATTGAAGATAAAATCGAATACTGCAATACACACACAATTTCCTAAGGAAATCTGCAGACTTTCACAACACTGATCCTAAAAACACAAGAAAGGATGGTGGATGTCCTTGAGTGGTCAACCGCTGGGACTGCAGGGGCACAGCAGTTAAGGTATTGATCTATTGACCAGTAGGTCAAGGGGCTCAAATCCCAGCACTGCCAAGCTGCTGCTCTTGGGTCCTTGAGAAGGCGCTTAACACACAATTGCTTGGATTGCATCCAAGACTGTCTCCGCTTGAAGTTCCTCCAGATCAGGGTGTCTGCTAAATGCTGATGTGCTGCAAGAACTGGATGTAAGGGGCATTGCATTTCAACAAAAAATGGACAGCACTTGAACAAACGATGGTTTAAAAGGGTTTAAAGAAATAATAAATAAATTTTAAAAAATCCAGAATCTAGGTGTAATCGCTGTAACTAAAGCAAAGGTTTAAAAAAAACTGTTATTTTACTGATTTAAAAAACTGATTTTTGTTGCTGCCTTTCTGATTATTTCATTGTAAGTCGAAAATGTTTTAAAGAGCCTTTATTTCACACAGCAAAAAAGGTGACCGTGTCAAAGACAATTTTCTATAGGTACAATATACAATTAAGTCACTGTAAAACATGATTTCACCAGTTCTTGGAGCCAGCAGCATTTTTGTGGACCAAATTTTGCTGAGCAAAAATTACATTATGCTTCTAGCATAAGCATCAGCTTATGGACTAAAAATTACTATATGATGACGTATGTGTAGGCTAGAGGGACAAAGATCATAAGGGACCCAATGTGAGATAAAAGTGATGTTTGTCACTCAGAAACAGACTAACAACATATGCTTAGAGTAAGTAATTTGATGTAAATTATGTCATTTCACATTTGGACTTGCTCCATCCCGTGTGGAAAATGTTATGTGATGCATGTTATAGAAATATAATTAAAATGTGTTAAAATATGTTATGTATGTTAAAAATACATGAATACTATTAAAATTACTGAGAATGCACATGCGATTTACCTACTGTTGACTGCTTAAATGTACACAAAGATAGTCAAACGTGGCTCAGTGAGTCACAGCACAAAGGTCCCGGGTTCAATCCCAGATTGGAGCAGCCTGGGTCCTTTCTGTGTGGAGTCTGCATGTCCTCCCTGTGTTAGGTTAATTGATTACTCTAAATTGGCGTGTGTGTGTGTGTATGACTAGTCTTGAGATGAACTTGTGTATGGATATAACCTTGTGTGCGTCGCTAAGATGGCCACTGATGCCAATAGGAACGTAAAAGAATCCAAATAAAAAAACCAAACCTTGTTCTTAGATGATTCGTGAAACCTGAAGGGACCTATAAGCAGCGATGAGGAATGCACTAACCAAAAACAAAATGAATGGAAAATTGCTACCACTACAGATAACGAAACTACAGGTATGTGCCATTTAACAACATCATTAGGTTCTTTGAGACAGGTTGCTAACCAACATGGTTGTTAACCAGACATCGTAGTCAGTCTTTTTATGCTACTATACTGTGAATATAAAGAGTATTTTAAAACAAAAACTGTAACGCATGACATGATGGACAGTATTAAGAACAAACCAAGTAATCATCCAGATTAAAAAGTTTATACAGTTGTAGGAAAGAGAGAATTATACAGCTGGAAAATTAGATCTGCCACTTATCAAAGGAGTACTACTTAAAATAGGACAGGCACATACACTAACAACGCTTACAGCTTGTTACAAATAAGTAGTGGATTGTTATACACACAAACAAGTAACCAAAAAAGGGTATCTAAACACATCATACAAACATGAACATTAAGGTACATTCAGTCAGTTAAAATGGATTTCCGGCCTATTTATTGGACCTTTCATCTTGATCTCTAGAGAGCTTCAAGCCTCCTCGCATGCCCTCAACCAAACCTCTCTTGCCAAAAAGTGTTAATTACATTGTGCATTCTGGCAGGACTTTTGTCCACAATAATGCCTAATTCTATATAGAAGTTATCTGTCAGCATCTTCAAATTAAAGCCATGAGTAAGGTGTTAGTGCACAGGGGCGGCATTTTCATTAGCTTAGATTTCATGGATCCTGCACAGAACACAGTCATTGATGTATGAAGAGACACATCTCTCTTACAAAGCTATACTGTGTTTTCCTTTCTAATACAGGTGATATAAACACACAGAGGGAGAAGAATCGACTTCACCGTTTACTCCAATGGGATTCCTTGCCTAGTGCAGCAGCACAATTAGCTTCACTGACCAACTGATCAATGTGATCACCAGCCATACCAGAACCAATTTATTGACCAGGATCTCCAGAATCATTCTGACATATGCTAATTCAATTCAATTCAATTCAATTTTATTTGTATAGCGCTTTTTACAACAGACATTGTCACAAAGCAGCTTTACATTGATATATAAACAAGTGTAACAATTGAATTATATTTGTCCCCATTTGTCCCTAATGAGCAATGCTAAGCAGACTCAAATCCTCCTTAAAGCACTGCACATCAAATCATGTTTCACCAGGAACATTACATGTGTAATCACTATTTAGTTAGCTTAATGTTTCATAAAGCAGGTACAACATTTCCCATTGAACTTCAGTAACGGCCAGTCAAGTGTAAAATCCTTGAATAAAATAAATGACTGGATTTAAAGGGGTGTCTACACAGTCTTATACTTTACCTTGTATTCAAAACTGCTGTGAGTTCACGGACAACAGCAAGAGTTAGAATATCAAACCCAGTTCGGAACAGTGGTCCTTCCTCAATTCAGATAAAACCAGACACAACAATAGAAACAATGCAGAGAGTGCGTTTCTCATACTCTTGTGCCTTTTAGCCAAGGATTTAATGTTTAAAATAAAAAGCAGGTGCTCATTTTGAAAAGTGACATGCAGAGTCTTCAAAATAAAGCAGGAAATTAAATGTTTGGGGTTTGTTTTGTCATGGGAGAGCAGTGGGGCCATATCAAAAAGCTTCACAATAACAAGAGTGTGTGGAGCGCAGATATTACACTAATCATAGTGACAGCCCTAAGCCTTCATGAACTGTCAAACAATGTTATTCATGGATACATCTTCCCATGTTGCACAACTGCTCAGTTTTACACAATGCCAATTTAACTTTACCTCTATTACAATTTAGACATAAAACAGTTTAGACACTATTAGCCAAACAAGATGATTAACAATTCACCTAACATACTGCCTAGAAAAATTACAAAATGAAATATCCCCTAAGAGTAACTCTATAAGTACGAATATGAGTACATGAGCACAGTATTGGACCCAGTATGGTATGGTTGCATCCCTACACATAAAACCAAAGAGGCACAGTGGTCTAGCACAGCCCCAGTTTCCATCAAATTCAATTTGGAACACTGGCATAAAATAAAATATAGATAATTTGATACTATACAGTAGATAAAACAGTGAATATGTATATTTGGGCAGCCATTGATTCTTTGATAGGTTTCTAGTCTGAATGGCACCAAACCTCCTAAATGCTAATCACTGTTACTATAAATAAAGTACCACCACTCTTACTACTGCAAACATTTACACATCCAAAAACATGAGAGGAGAGCTGACGAGGTTAACAGTTTTATTGCCAAGTCCCAAGCAGCCTCACTAAACAGGAGGTCTTGGGAGTGCTGACGCTATGTAAAAACGTGTCATATCAAGCACAGCTGAGAGTGGGAACTGCTATGATGGGATACTGACATTGAGCAGTGTGTCTTTAAACTAAGCATAGCTGCCACAAAGACTGACAGCACTGCTGATATACAAATGTGCTACCGTGAGACATGCACGCTAACAGCTGGTGTTTCCAAGCCAATAAAGACACCACCAGAATACATACCAGCCTCTGAGACATCTGCTAATGCAAGTCCATGTGTGCAGATGAGCAGATGCAACTATGTAGAATTGTTAGGACTAGAGATGTCCTGATGCCCTGAAGAAGCAACTTGCACTGCACTGCACTGAACAAAACTGTAGCACAGGAATCTAATATAATTAGGTAAAATATGTTAACTGGGTTCAGTACAGGGCAGCACTGTGGGTAGCACCACTGCCTCACAGAAAGACGGTCCCGAGTTCAATTCCAGGGTGGAGCCGCCGGAGCCCTTTTTGGATGGAGTCATCCCTGTGTCTGAATGGGTTTACTCCAGGTACACTGATTTCCTCCCCCAGTCCAAAGACATGCGTGTTATTTTAATTGGTGTCTTTAACATGGTCCTTACTGTGTGACTGCGTGTGTGACCCCTATGATGGAGTCTAGGGTTGTTCCTGCCCTTGCACCCAGAGTTTCTGGGTGGGCACCATCTTAAGCAGAAGATAATGGAGTTATCTTAATGGATGGAGTTTAGTACAGTACTGTACACTAGGGATATGCCGAATGTTCGTGACCAAATACTTCCTACCAAACAAATGACGATTTGATGATGCAATCAAATCACAACCAGCTTGGAGAAAGGCACTCTGTGTAAATGCAGCAAACATGTCAGCTGTGCTGAAGCAGGCTCTACAGTCTGAGCGCTTTGGTTGCATTGCCAAATGATTTAAATGTTAATTTGTGCCATTATTTAAAAGCAATTAGGCCGCTATTAGCAAATGTTCATTGGGTCTGGCTCAATATGTAGTGAGTGCCCTTCCACCCTAAGACTGGTTAATGAAATAGCATACCTTTGTTACACATTAAAGCTACTTGTGACATGTGCAAAAAGCAAAGTTGAATAATTTACTAAACCTGCCTTGACACAAAAGAACATTTAGTTCTTCTAGTCATGTAATTATTCATGCCTCATCTGAAAGAATAAAATAAAAAGACGAAAAAACTTGAAACTTGCTTGAAACTTCAAAACGTGGAAAAAACAACACTTTTTTGGCCTTTGGCCAAATGTTTCAGTTTGTTCGATTTGGTCAAAAAAACCTCAATTAATTTTAGTGCATCCCTACTCTGTACTGTAAGATCATACATCATTCAGCACAGTTTTTGCAGTTTTTAATCTGTTTAGAGATGATCAGACAGATCCAGATCTGATGGGCGTTAAATTGCGCATACATGTGCTATATATACAATTTTAACCACATTATCCGAATCATTATTTTGGCCTTTTAATATTGCAAAAAAGACCCCAAGGCGTTCTAGTTTTAATGCACACCAACACAGAGAAACAATGTCAGAATTCATGCTCACTAAATTTTCTTAAACCAAAAAATAAAAAAATTTAAAAAAAAAAGTTTGTCTGTAATGTAATCATGTGTTAATTGTAAGAATTTTAAGATATCTCTAATGTGAATAAAGTGTTTTGATGTTTATTACATTTGTAAAATCATGTGCTTCAAGTGAAGATCAAGTACACCTAACAGATTGTATCAGAGGCGCATCTGGTCTGTAAAATGAAACACTGGCAGTAGTCTGCCTTTATGTATACACGCAACAATAAACATAAACTACATTAAAATACACATTGTAACTGCTCTAAATGTATCAGTTTCATCCAGACTGCTTGCAACTGATGTGATTCAGTAAGCATTAATGGCAGGAAGGTGCTCTCTAACGTCCACAGAGAGAGATTAGAGCAGAAGTGCTACTATACATCACTGCCTGCACATGTGCTTAGGTGTTAAATCACTTCAGTGTCTTAAAGCCTGCCGAATGCAGTTCAGTTGTACACTCTGTGGCAGCACAGCTGCTCCAACTACTGCACTCACTCTGGGCTTTATAGGGTTAGTACAAAGTAAAGGTCTAAGTGGCAAGCGAACAGCACCCCATAATGAGTGAGTAAACATATCATTTCGAATTGTATCAAAAATACCATTTAGTTTTGATATTTGTTTATTTGCTCTAGTGATGTGTTGAAACAGTGCCCTGACTAAGTTTGAGCTAAACTAGGCATGGGTGACTGCACAAAATATATCACTTTCCATAATATTATCCATGAATAACACAATAATATTTTTTAATTGTACGTTTCTGAAATCTGAATACACCGAGAGTCACCAAGTGTGACCAAAGAACAAACTCAAACTAGTTGTTTCTGAATGTTGTGTTGAGAAAGTGCTGCACTACATTTTTAAGTACTTAGTCAGGATAACTGAGGATCAACACTTTTGACTCTTTTGTTGGTCATCATATATCTGGCCAAATCAACGCCTCAGAATCAGAGTGTGTTTATGTGCGCTGATCTCCATACAATGCTTTCAATGTTTTCTCAGTCTGCATATGCATGCCAGGAACTGGCAAGCAGGATTAAACACCTATTTGGGTATCTTCTTAGTCAAGGTCTTCTAAGAGACCTCACTTCTTTGAGGTACTGGGACTGTAGTAGCCAAGCGGTTAAGTAAAGGTACTGGACTCTGGACCTGAAGGTCCTGGGTTCAAAACCCACCTCTGCCAAGCTGCCACAGTTGGGTACTTAAGCAAGGCCCTTAACCCACAATTGCTTGAATTGTAAGAATATATCAGTTGTAAGTCGCTCTGGATAAGGGCTTTTGCTAAATTCTGTAAATGTTTTTGGCTGATTGCTTCTATTACTCATTGAATCTGACAACACTGGAATGAAATGTGACATCCACAAAACATCTACAAAAAAATTGAAAAGACTGCAACCAGCAAGTAATATGCATATATTACATTTCAGAGTAGAAATTACTTAAACCCAAAGCTTTCCCAATTACCCAAAGACTACCCAGGTGCATGTAACCTTTGCAGTTATCAAATTTTTTAATTCATGTACACGCACTCTGTGCCATCCTTGCAACTCTCACTTGTTTTTTTGGTTTAAGCATGTGTCCATTAGAGTGAATGTGCTGCATTAGCAAATAGTGCAGCATCTGGTTGTTGAAACACTTTGGGTTGCCAAATAAGCACTACAAGTGCAATTATTTTGTTCACTATGCCTATTCCCACAGTCTCTGTAAAGGCATTTTAGTTGTTTCGAATCTATAATTGTCATATTGGCCACACTTAAAACGATCTGTAAAGCAGCACATCTAATACTCAGGGCAATTCCAAGCATGTAAAACTCACCCTGGAAAAAAATGTGAGCAAGAAAGTCTGAGTCAAATCTGAGTAATTACGTTTACGTTAGGATTATGCTTTGTGGTAATGTCTTGGCTTTTAGTTATTCATAAATGAAGCATTATTACAGTAGTTTACCAGTAATTCACCTTAACATACAATTTAGGTGAATCTCTCAAATGAATATGTACATCATGCAGACAGGAACAGCTGATTTACTTATCATCTACTCCAATTTCTGCTGTTAAGGATTCGTCTGAATGTAGTACAACTGATTACCTAAAGAGATCTTGAAGTAATCAAAAATATTCTAAATAAATTGCTTTGCTCACAGACTATGAGAAAGTTTGTTTCTATGTATGAACTTCAAGAAATCCTTCATGCTCAGGCCCGTATGAAGAGGTGGCCTTGAACACAGTACGCAGATCGCTAACTGTGCCTGGAACAAAGCACCAGCTGCCTCTGTAAAGTCTTATACGTGCAGCACCAGTAGCCAAAATGGCTGTGTTAGAAAATCAATAATTATATAACTCGTATGAGAGGGTTGTGTGTGTCAATGGAGAACAGCAAAGCAAAAAAGCCGCAAAAGTACAGCCAAGAAATCCACTGTTCTGTGCAAGCGTATTTTATTACAACACAAAAGCAGTATAGTGATGATACAAGTGTGCTTGGGTCCCAAACATTGAGAGCACAATGTGAGCGCAGGCTAGTAGGGGAGAGGGGACAATCGCGCTCTAGCACAGTACAAGGAAAAGAGGATAGTGTAAATACACCCAAAGGTAACATGCACTAACCTCACATGGCATTACCTCAATTTTTAATCCAAGAATGACATCAATATAGAAAATCGTCCCCTATCAGGTCAGCTTGATGTGACCTATTAAAGCACCATCAGTGTAGCTGACAGGTTGAGAGAGGATTTGGTTGAGAAACATGAACATGCTGATGAGCTCTGATCAATTGCCAGATCTTTCATACATTCCCCTCCATGACAGCAGCTTATGCTGGAGCAGGACTAATCTGATACAGCTAATACCACAGACAAATCTCTACTCCTACCTCAGAAATGGAAACAAGGTCATAGGACATCACCATCCACTGTTTCACTTACAACGAAAAATACTTACTTTGTAATGAGGAACGGTGCCATGCTGGAATCCGATTTACTAGTATGATTTGATTCTGAGAAGGAAAAGGACATTGCTGGCCCAAAGTGACTTTGAGAACCTCTATGGAAAAGGATATGCATATTTGACAGATTTGCTTATAGCCACCTCACAAAAGCCAGTTCAAACACAGACAATCAATATATCATAAGAATCCCACTCTAAAAAGTCTCCTAAAATAGAGATAAGGGCAGTCTTTAGTACATAGAGGTCACAAACCACAAACCACACCCTTTCCATTGCATTTAAAAATGGTCAACTTCTGGATTCCTTTCTATGTATTCTCATTTGCCTCTAAATATACATTCTGCTTAACCAGGACCGTGACATTCACCAGGCAGGAGAATAGTGCATCAACAATTGAGGGAATTGGGGCCTAAGTAACAGTTATTAATGATCTACTTCACACCTGGGTCTCTGGAGCTGGACCAGTCTGAATTCCTACTGAGAATTTTGAAAACATCATCCACTCTCCAGCTTTTTGCTTTATCAGGCTATTTAGTCTCTGCTAAATTCTCTCAGACCTCTGCAGGTACAACCAGCATAAAACACTGCATTATTCTCATCTATGCTTGCGCTAAACCCACAAAGAAAACCATTCCCACAATGTGATGCCTGATTGTAAAACTGGAGAATATCAGCAGTTCCACAAGTGGAAGTGCCACAAAAACTATAACACTATTGTGCAGTTACGAAGAACATTAAAGTTGCATTATGGAAGATACACGAGTAACATGGGGACTATTTATTGGTGGCTTTATTGAAAATAGTGTCATTGTAATGGTCTACAGTTGTTATTGCTGAATCTTGCTATGGCTCCGATTTTTGACTACATCAGACGATGTTTAAGATTAAAAAAAAAAAAAAAAAAATAGTATTTATAAAAGGACGGTTTCTAAAACACTTGTTTTCAACCACTTTGTTGATAATAACATGACCATGATGCAGTGTCTCTCACAGTGTTTACATGCATTTAAGCAGATAACTGCAGATTTTGTCAGTAATCCAATCAATGAGTAATAATGCAGTAATCAGATTAATCAGATAATGAGAAACCATGGAATTTACATTGGCAACCAGCCAATAATCTCAGAAATGTAACAAATTTTGAACGTAATTTAAAAAAGAATCAAATTACTAATTTTCTCAGGGATATACTTTCAGAGTCTCCATAAAGAGTTCAATATTTGTTTCGGCGCCTTTAATTCAATGGCGTGTTTAATTACAGGGTTGCCAGATCTTACCAGGAAAAAATGGCTAATGTCAATGGAAAAAGAGGCCAAATTAAGCCAAATTCTTAAACTTGGCAATCATGAAGGAACGCTTGTACACATGCGCAGACTTAATACACCGATTATAATCCATTAACTGGTACGCTTGCAATAAGGAATCTGATTACTGGGGTAAGATCCAGCTCTCCATTTAATTTCTTAATCTGATTTCAAGATCAGAGTAGATTGAAAGAAAGATTGTTGCGTTTGCGTCACATATGCCAATTTTGTTATCAGTTACACCTTTTTAAATGCACATTAACACAAACATCAGTCCACCACATGGCAGTGTAGACATGTTGAAGACAATGCTGTTCAAACAACTAGAATCAGAACAGGGAAAAGGGTGATTTAAGGGACTTAATGTAGCATGGCTATTGGTGCTAGACAGGGTAACTTGAGCAACTTTCAGAAAGTACAGCTCTACTGAAATTTTTATGCACAACTGTTTCAAAGGTTTACAGAATGGTCTGAAAAATAAGAATTATCCAGTTAGCGGCAGTGGATTGGCACCCAGTCTAGGGTTGTTCCTTCCCTTGCTCCCAGAGTTGCTGGGTGGGCACTGGCTGGCCTGCGACCCCGCGTTGTTCAAGTGGAAGATAATGGATCTCTTGGTGAAATGCTTTGTCAATGCCAGATATCAGAGGGGACTGGCCAGATTGGTTTAAGTGGATGTAAAGGCAACAGCAGCTCAAATAACCACTTGTTACAACTGAGGTATGCAGAAGAGCATCTCTGAACACACAATATTTCAAACCTTGAAGTGGATGGGCTATAGCAGCAGAAGACTGGGTGGCACTCCTGTTAGTTAAGAACAGGCAGGTGAGTGAAACTGATAAATAGGACAATGAGCACAAAAACAAAAGATGTACCTAATAAAGTGACTGCTGAGTGTGCATTGTCTATTCTGTTCTATTGTTTTTTTCATGTGCCCATTGTCCATGTGTGCTGGAGTAGTAAATAAGGTAGCTTCTGGATGTTGAAATAAGTAATGAATATACATTTTCTTTCAATAACACCGGTTGTTCATTTTACTACATTTCCCAGCAGTGAGCCGGTATCGTTGTACTTAAAATAAGTTAAAAGAAGTTTCCCTTTCTTGTCAGTAGCTTCGAGTCACTTTTAAGTAATATGGAAGTGACAATAAGTGCCATGGGCTACATTTTCACTCAGCTCCTCACATTAATAGCACAATACTAATTCCCCAACTGCAAACTATGACAGCCAGCTGCAATCTGGCTCTTAAACTATGAAGTATTTTTATAAAACATTTTTGAGGAGCATGCCATCCGTATAAGATGTCTTTACTTCACACTAAGGCAAATACATTCAAATATGTTTGCACAAAGACATTCACAGCATTAAGTGCCCTTTGTCAGAGCAACTTACAACTGATACAATCTTATAAAGTACATTGTATCTTATAAAATACAATTCATTGAAGACAACAAGCTTTTCTCAAAAGCCCAAACATTGGTACCTTTAGAATTAACAATAGAACACCAGAATAACATTGGGTGGAGAAGTGATTCCTCAAGAGTTAAGTTACTAAGCTATGGATCAGAAGGTAGACAATTTCCCTCCAAACTGCATTCGTGCCCTTAAGTAACAGGATTAGCTCTCAACTACTTGAATTGTGTACCGTCTCAACTGTTAAGTCTTTCTGGATTTGAAAAAAAGTGTCGGCCAAATGAATAAATGTCCAACTCAAAATTGAAGAACTCAATTATTTAAATAAATCCAATTTATTGGACAGATGTACAGCACTATCTAAATGTCTTAGCCAACCATTTAGATGTTGTATTAGCAATGGTATAATAACAATATGTAACATATTGCCAACAACTGGATCCAACAAACTTGGATAATAATAGTCTTCTTCCACCGACTGTCATTCTAATCTTTGTGAGGTTTAGCATCTTTTAGCCTTGTCACCCTACTGCAGATGTATTATCTTGACTGGTACCCTTCCAAAATGACCATTCCTAATCAAGCTTATTTAGGCTATAGAATTAACTTACTGGGCGAGTCAAAAGTTACAGGACATGTCATGTGCTGCATCATGGACTTTCTGCAAAGGCTGCCAAAACCATTGCTGAGGAATCGTCAATTATTGACCTCCCACTGAGGACTCATTTTATAATCTATTTGCTTTATAATTTAGTTTATTTATTGTATTACTAATTTAAATGTTATGATTAATTTGTTATTGATTTAAATTATTTACCTAAATTTGCTATAATTCAATATACTTTTAAGTATTAATTTAATTAACATCTAGGCCACCCATGGAGGATGGGTCCCCTGTTGAGTCTTGGTCCTCCCAAGGTTTCTTC
>JAUZSU010140576.1:0-15589 GCA_034780255.1 Parotocinclus maculicauda | reverse complement strand
GGCATCGGACTCCAGCACAGATGTAGAGAGAGAGTACGTACTGTGTAGATAGTTTATAACTGTGTCGTGTGGCCCTAGCAGGACACACGTGGTGGCGCCCCATCTAGGGTTGTTCCTGCCCTTGCGCCCAGAGTTGCCGGGTGGGCACTGACTGGCCCGTGACCCCGTGTGGAAGATTATGGATGGATATTTTATATATGATATGATATGATATAATGTTTGTGTGGTGTCCGACTGCTCTTTTAGTTAGTGTTTCTGTGTTTTTTCAAAGGAAATTGAAAGGGATGAAAAGGTAATTGTCTAAGTTGGAGCCTCATCATCCTGCTATGCAGGATATGTGTGAACAAAACTGATTACTGCATCCTTGAGTGTTTTTTAAATTAAACTATACTGTGGATTCTTAGAAAAAAGTGCAACATACAAACAATGCACATGATTTATTAAAAACATATAAGTAAATGAGTATCTATGGCACCATTAAAACAGCGACGCTAACTGAACCGCAAAATAATTCTAATAGCTAATACCTAATCTTTTTAAAAAACTGTTGAGAAAGATCAGTGATAGAACTGATTATGAAAGAAATAAAAAGTAGGTAAAAAAGAAGGAATAAAAATAAGGCAGATGCTATTCACAACTGTGTAAAAAAATGTAAATGTAGTATTTGTACTTTCAATGGGCTGTACAAATTAACGCATACTGTAGTTTGTAGCCAACATAGCTGAACAGTGAGGTTTTCAAAGATTTTAAAGATCTTTTATATGATAGATGCTAGATGCTAGACAAGAAAGGATCTAGCTTGTTACTTAGCTTTTCTGGCTGCTAAAATGCCACTTAACAAAAAGATTCCACAATCCTCACCTTGCCATAGACAGGATACAATGCACAGTGGGTCAATTGCTAAAGTACTGGTTGAGCTCATGTCCTGCCTCTGGCAAAGTGATGATTGTCTCTCAGATTGTTCATTCCTCCAGGTCTTGTCCTGGGTGAGCATAGTTTCAGTTCTTGCCTTAAGTTCTTGTTGTCTGTGTTCCTTGTTCTGTCTTGCCAGGGCACCCATCTTATCTCATATTTCATAGTTCTTTGAGCTTGGGGACTGTGTCTTTGGTGAAAAATTATCTGATAACCAATGCCTTTTCAAACACTTCTTTGTTTACATTTACATGTAAATCATTTATGTCACAAAGCAAAAGTGGTCTTAACCTGGTTTTATGAACATGCAATGAATCATCTAATACACCATCTATCAATATGTTCAGCGACATTCAGGAGAGCAGCATATGCTAGGACTCAGCCTCACTAAGACTTGTTGCTGAATGGACGTAAAATTCCACAGTTATATTTCAAATTCTTTTAAGAAAAGTACAGGTTATTCACATGGTTACCAGTGTAGTATCGGTTCTAAGACTATTTATACAATGTTTGGGTGTTTGGCCATATTATTCCTATTCTTCTTACCGTACTATTATGCAGTGAAATAATTTCTAATTTTTAAAAGTTTTAATGTTTTTAGTGCTGTACCAGCTGCAGTAGTCATTGAATGACAACCACAAGACTATAGCATTGACTAAGGAAAACCTTTGTTGCTGGTAAGTGTTTAAAGTTTCATAAAATCAAAGATAAGAATTAATTTATTGTACAGTACAATACTAAATGTTTTCATACTGAGTTTTAATTAATATGCTGCTCTCAAAAAAAATAGATATTCATTCATTCATTCATTCATTATCTTCCACTCAATCCACACATGGTCGCGGGCCAGCCGGTGCCCACCTGGCAACTCTGGGCTCAAAAGCAGGAACAACCCTAGATGGGGCACCAATCCATCGCAGGGCGTATACACACACACACACACACACACAGAGTCATGCACACAGTCACATACTAAGGGCCATTTAGAGACACCAATTAACCTAAAACCGTGGGAGGAAACGGGAGTACCCACAGTAAACCCACGCAGGCATGGGGAGGACATACAGACTCCACACAGAAAGGACCCAGGCCATTCCACACTGGGATTGAACCTGGGACCTTCTTGCTGTGAGGCAGCGGTGCTACCCACCGAGCCACTGTGCTGCCCATAGAGGATATTATTAGCGATTAAAAAAGAAGCATTTGATTTTATTTCATTAAACAAGATCTTCAGAAAAGCAAATAGTTAACCTTTGTTGTTCAATTATGCAAATCTGATGCAAACTCAATTATTGTAATAGAGCAGCAAGTGACATGTTCATGGGAGTGAACAGTAGTAAGTTAAACTGGACGAGAGTGCCCCACATTGACTGTTCAGTAGGGTGTATGGTCACCCAAGACTGTCAAAACCCACTAACAGTGATGGGTCATGGACAGGATCAGATTGTCCAGCAGTTCTTGTGGGATCCTTTTTGTATTCATTTTGAAATTTCCCCTAATTTTTGTGAGCAGTGTATTTAGACATAATATTAAGTAATGATTATAATATAAAAAAACACCATGTGCAAAGTATCTAAACTTCGAGACTATGTTAATGTGTCTAGTCAACATCTATTTTGGTGAATGTTCTGCTTTACAAAGAATAATCCGAATTCTAAAGTGCTCATACCTGAGCATAAAATGCATAACAGTAAATTTTGTATTATTCTTTAACACAATATAAAACCACAATTTCCAGAAAACACAAATAGATGTTGAGAGAACTACCATGGACAGAGTGATAGTGTGGGTCTAAAAATGCAGCTTGCACATCACCAGGACACTGTCACATACAGTAGGTCTGTGTTGAAAAAAAAACCCCATTTATTTCCTTGCAAATGTCAAAATACAAAGAAAAAAACACCTAAACATAAATGAGGTGAAAATGTATTTTCTTTTTTAAACAAAGAAAGAAATGCTTTGAAAGCAAAATTTAAACACTGTATTATATCAGTAGTTCCTAATAGTTTTCCTAAAGACTGATCTTTATCCATTATCAGTAACTCAAACACACTTCTATTTCATTCAGCTTATTTAGAAAAACGAACAGTGTGGTAACAGGCTGTGACTTAATTCAAAGCCATTAAACAAATAAAACTCCAACACTCAGTGAAATTCATTCACACATCCATAATTAGATCTTGAACCTTCAAAAACCAATGCACTGTGTAACTGAACTTTACCACAGAGTACTACTACAACTTTCTACTGTGTTGGTGGACTAGCAGATTGCTCCTATACCACCCAATTGCCTATTATGATGATGATCATGATGATGATTTTTACTATTTGTGAGATTAAAGGACAAATACAAGTGTGATTCCCAAACATTCCCTTTAAGCACCACAGCTATTGAATACATCAGTTTAAAACAAGCAGCCTGGTTTGAACTTAATAAGATGTGGCTCAGCCAGCTCAAGTTTGTTTGTGGTGTAATTTAACAAATAAATGGGTGCACAGGATGGTAGTTACAAACACTGCAGTGCTTGATAATTACCAAGCTAACACACCTTGACAGATGTACTGTATAATCTTAGTTTAGTTTGAGCAATAATATTGTCAAGGAACCAAACCGGATAATCAAGATTTGAAGTTCAAAAGACATCTAAAAGAAGTGGGCAAGTTAAGGACAGAAAATGCAGCACAGGAGCCAAAAAACTGTCAAAACACGGAACATCACTTTCCGAATGTAGAGTACACACACACACACACACACACACACACACACACACACACACAAAAGCTTAATGGGACAAACACTTACATGACATCTAAGCAGTGCATCTTACCTAAATTTTGTAGTGGCCCCATTTTTCTTTCAATTTGAACTGATTTGTTTCTATTTAAAAAAATTATATTAATTTAGCATTTAAATGATTACTGAAAATGCTATTGCAAATGTAAAAAATTACCTGTATCAGATCCTAGCAGGTTATGTAAATTCTAATCCGAATGTAAAATTGTCAGCTGAGATTTATTTGTACTTCTTGTGCACAATGTCACTATGGCACAAGACTGACCAACTAAGTGTGACATGGTCAGGTCTCATGCTAGAGTAAATTTGATTTATTGGCTGATTGGCTATGATGTGACCAAGCAGGAATTTATGTATTATGTATGTATTAAACTGTCACTGTTATCATCATGATGGATGAAACCTTTCCAAGCTGGAAAATCTGTGGCCATAAAGAGACATTGGTGTATAGTTCAGCACCAATACACTGTGGCATTGAAATCTATTGTAGTTTTACTTGTTGATACAAGGCACATTTGGATTGTGATGTCAGGCTGTTTAAAACAGTTGTTTACTCTACTATCTGTTTGCTATTGTAGAAATTGACATTTGTCAGACAAGAAGTTTTCCAAATCAGTTAGTCCATTTTCTTTGGGTCCATTGTAGCCTTATAGATTCCTATTTTTGGCTGAACACAATGTGGTCTTTTGCAGTAGCACATACCTCAAGGATGTACAGGTTGTGTATTCAGAAATACTTCTTTGATCATCATTGTCACAATGAATGGATACAACAGTCTTCCTGTCAACTTTAAACACGCCTGGCTATTCCCTCTGACCACTGTCATCAATAAGACGATCCCAGTCACTGAACTGTTGCCCATTAGTTATTTTCTCACCATTATGTCTAATCTGTAAAGATTGTTATCAATAGTTACCCGTCCTCTCGTATCCAGACACAATGAAGCTGTCATGGTTGCCTAGTGTTTGAATGAAAAGTCTCAGTTGACTAAACTAAATCCTTTGATAACAGGTCCGTAGCCATTCGTAGACAAAATGGCACCACACTTTACTTGTTTAGTGACTGAGACGACATTGCTTTTTATACAATTCAAAAACACCAGGACAACAAACCCAAACACACTAAACACACAATCGCACAACCTCCCACAAACAGACCAGTACAATCATCGCCAGGGAACAAGAGTAAAAGATTTCCCAAAACAAATCAAATATATACACCTAATGCCATCAAGCTTATGTTCGTGTGAATTAGACTAGGAAATGCTGTCATAATCTGCAATTCTGGCCATGAATCATAGGACCTTAGCCAATGACTTGTATGGATGTTATAATCTTCAAAACATCTGGTTGTTTATCTTTATACTCTTCAAAACATCTGGTTGTTTATCAGTAAGTTTATTTGTAACTGTAGAAAATGACATTTCCCTTTGTTGCTACTCTCCCTAATAGTGGGCATTTTACTACATAAAGACTACATAAAGAGCAGAGAATATGCAATATGGGGTGAACAGAAAAATGCATAGTAGTGGTACCAACATGCACTGGGGTCGATGTATTGTCTCATGACATGGGCACCTTTAAGTCAAGGGAAAATAATGTTTACCATTACAATTTTACACAATTTGAAAAGTAATTTAACAAAACAGTGGTTTACAAAGAAATTGTGTGTTTTGACTTGACCCAGACAAAGTTCAGAATTGGTGTGATAGGGTTCTTCATGCAAGAAATCCCTTAATGGTGTAAAATTCCTCCTCATAATTGTGCATGATCAGCAGCTACAGGAAGCTATCATTGCTGCCAAAGAGGTTCTACCAGTTATTAAATACAAGGGTTCACATACTACATACAAAGGAGAACTGTGTTAAGCAAAGAAAAGTCACATCACACTTCCACATTTAATGAATGAGAACCAGCTCATTGTTGTACTTTGCTTCGCACACATGACTCCACCTAGCACACTGATAAAATGCATACACTGCACTAAACAATTAAGCTTTTTAACAGCAAGAGGTGTGTGCACACAATGCTAAAACATGCTTTCAGTTTGGAAATGTGACGGCTTACAGTGGTGCTTCAAAGTTTGTCAATTATTTTAAAGAAGTTATATATTTCTGCATAATTATGACCTAAACATCAGAGTCCTGAAGGTAGAGAAATATTGTTAAACAAAATTAATATACTTTGTTCAGTTATTATTTGAATGTGAAATTAGAAATGGGTATTTTCAGTGGACACCCACTTGTATTTAAAGAACAGGGATCTGTCTGATGTTTGTGGAAGTGTATTTTGACATGAAAAAAGTAAAATAAAATACCTGTTGATGCTTATTAGTCTGGGAAAATTTACAAAACCATCAACAAATAATTCAGGACCACCAATCACAGATTTTGTGCAAGAGTAAGGTGTGTAATAGCGTAATTGGTCACAGAAAATTGATTAACTTTATTAAAAATTTACTTCAAAGCATTTACAGGTCCCACTCGCAATGACCACTGCTCATGAGATCACCATCACGAAAACACTGAACAGTAATGGTGTACACGAGAAGTGTGGCAAGATGAAAACCACTACTTTCCAAAAAGAACATTGCTGCTCATTACGTGAAATGTGGACTAGCCAGAAAGCATTTGGCAATATGTTTAAGGATGGATGAGAACATAATATGACCTTTTGATTTAAATAAATAGCATTTTGTCTGGAGACAAAAAACATTTTTGTGAAATATGGTGGTGGTAGTATCTTGACCAGGAAGACTTGCCATCACTGATGGAACAGTGAATTCTAATGTTATACCAACAAATTCTAAAGGAAAATCTCAAGACATCTATAATGTGGGCCATACACCAATACAATGACTTTAAGCACAAAAGTAATTTGACCAAAAATGGTTAAAGCAACCAAAAGAGTCCTGAACTTGTGAAGCACTATGCTTAAAACTTTTCTAAAAGGAAGGTTTTTACCATGACTGAAAACAAACTGAGATGTGCTGGCTTATACAAAGGCATATCAAATCATAATCTGTCCTTAACAATAAGTATCTATTTGTGGGAATATTCGTTTAACCAAATTTCATAGGACATAAGCTAATGAATTTTAGAGGTATGGTAGGCTACAAAACATTTTCCAAACTTTCAAACTGTGTGTAGTATTAGTGTGACACCATGTAGAAATACTACACTAGTCTTCCAAATTCGTAATGCGTACTGGAGGGACCATGATTGCTTGGGGTCAGTGTGTTGCCTCATGGCATGGGCACCTTTAAGTCAAGGTAAAAAATATTTAATGGCCATATCAAAGTTCTGAACTTCATCAGAAATAATGTGAATTTCGTGTGAGGAAACCAAAACATCCCAAGATGTTGTGAAGTTAAAGCTGTACTGTATGGCATAATGGGCTCTAAGGTGATGTGCAGGACTGGTCAATAGTTTAAAATATTTTGCCTTTGCAGATATATTGCATATTTATATTGTTCACTTCATAGGTGCTGTCAATGTCATTTCATTAAAAGACAAAGAATGATAGAGGTGGCAGATCAAGTTTGAATACCCTCTCTAAATTGCAGTTGATTCAACTTCAGTGAACTCTCACAGCTTTGCAGTTTCGCTGCGTAACCACACCTGATTCATAAAATGGTAAATTTATATTGTAAGTAAGAGAAACACTTTAGCTGAAATTAGTGTTTATTTTAATTTAAAGAAATAACTTTGAAGGGAGCTAACTAAAATCTGGTATTTCTGCAAATTTGAAAGCATGCTAAAATAAAAGAGCGCAAATATTACCCATTGAAACTTTATGTCATTACATTGTGGTGCACACAAT
The DNA here is from genome assembly GCA_034780255.1 of Parotocinclus maculicauda. Taxonomy (NCBI): domain Eukaryota; kingdom Metazoa; phylum Chordata; class Actinopteri; order Siluriformes; family Loricariidae; genus Parotocinclus; species Parotocinclus maculicauda. The sequence goes on along the minus strand of JAUZSU010140576.1, from coordinate 8,062 downwards.
AGGACTTATGGATATATTTTGGATATTACTTTTAAGGCATTCTGAAAGAAATGTGTGCAAAAGTTTGCATGATTTTTTAAATAACAACAAGAAAATGTTATTTTTGCCATTTAAAATGAGTGTACTTTGGACTCGTTGGGTTGCAACAGTGTGAAAAATAATAAAAGAAGACCAAGAGAGAAACAGTGTCACAAGCATTTGGCAGGCTGAGCTCAATTAGCAACCGCATAAACAAAGCAAAACAAAAGTCTGTCATTATGTGCTACCAAAAACTGATAAATTCCACAGAGCTTTGTAAATGACAGGATCATTTACTCCACTCTATACATGTTAGTTGTTCTACCTTGCCAAAACCTTTATGAAAGGCATATTGTTTATACTAATGGCAAAATTACCTTATTCGGGCCATGACATAAAGCTACTAATGTAAATATAATATGTGAACATAAAACACTGAGACTACAGTAACATCCTACATAAACAACATATCCACAAAACAAAGTTGAACAGCTGTGCCAAATACACTGCTTCATGAATAGAGCAAGAAATGGGCTTCATATACATATACGTACATCACTGAGCTGTCTGATGTAGGTATGATTTACTGTTCTAAAGTAACCAACCCATATTTACATAAAGATGGCATGGCCTTTCTGTCCTTACCTTCTATTCACAGGCACTTACCAATGCATGTCAGAGACATTTTACTTGCTTGTTTTAGTATCCGAGACAGTCTGTCTGTCTGCAAATTAGCTGAACTGCCAAGCATGAAAATGTTTTGCAGCATTCGGAATTGTATGCTTGACAATTGAGATCATATCACAGAAGACATTGTGTGGTGCTCACAAAAGAACATTCTTACAGGAAGTATATCAATATTTTCAGATGGTTTGCAAAACATCCTTACATACTGTAAATAGGATGATCATATACAAGTTAAACATCAGCTATTTCGACTACAGAAAAGTAAACATCTCTAACTATTATATGCTGTAAAATATTTACCATCGAGCCAGGTGTTGTTTCGCAAATTTTTTGTTTCTGTCTTAGAACGTGTTTATTCAGATATGAGGATGGTTAGAGCCCATGAGCTAAATCTTTCTGTTCCTGGTACTGTAAACAACTTTTGAAAAAGCAAAACTAAATTATTAAACATGTATGCACATTCTTACATGAACAGGTTAGACAAGCTCTTGTGATGATCTTACAACACCAAATCTCTTATGGTCAAGGAGCCTTCACAGTACAAGGTCGCACATAAGAAAAGAAGTAACAGTTTCACCATATCCTCAGAGATTTTAGGCAATATAGGCATAATAACATCATGTAGTTGCTGCAGATTTTTCAGTTAAACATACATGATGTAAATTCTGGTTCTGGTTCTGCAGCGGAAATCAAGACTCATCAGACCAAGCGTCCCTTTTACAATCTTTATTTGTCCAATTTTGTTGAGCCTGTGCAAATTTAGCCTCAGCTGCCTGTTCTTAGCTGACAGGAGCAGCTTTCTAATGTTGTAGCCTTTCTGCTTCAAGGTTTGACATATTGTGTTTTCAGAGATACACTTTTACATATCTAGGTTGTAATAAGTTATATTACAGTTATGATTATTTTTATCAGCTTGAACCAGTCTGGCTATTTTACTCAACACCAATGTATTTGTGCGAGAGAACTGCTACCGATTGGATATATATATATTTTTTCTTCTGTTCTCTGTAAACCCTAGAGATGGTTGTGCATGAAAATCCTATTCTCAAATACTCCGACCAACCCATCTAGCACCAACAACATTCAATGTTCAAAGTCACTTAACCTCACCTTTCTACCCCGTTCTCATGCTTAGTTTGAACTTTAATTATTTGCGTTAAAAGGCAGTTTATCGGGAGTACCTAATAAAGTGACTGGTGAGTGTATATACCTATACCAAATGTAAGCAAACAAGGATATTTAACAGTTAACAGGCAAGCTTACTATTACGGCGGACAACAGAACACAAGTAATTTGTCTTCTGGTGTTTTTATTAAGGGAAATCTCGCGGAGCAGTTGTTGCTGCAGTTTAGGGTTTTCTTTAATGATTTGTAGCCCCAACATTACGTGCTTTTCATCTTGAATTCAGACACTTTTGCCGTTTGCAAAGACTGGAATTCTCACATGAATTATAATAGCACAATCATGCTCATTATCATACTTCTTTCACTGGCATTAATTATGATTCTGTTCATATGACTTGCAAAGCTACTTTAGAAATTGTGAAATAACATAAAGCCATTTTCACATACCTTTCCAATAGCTGATCTTTCGTCTTAAATAATTTGAATGATAAGTATCTGTGTGACATGGCATTTAGGTCCATTCAATCATATTCTATGTCAGTGTGCAAAACCTTGTGAGAATCCTGATGCTGTGCTGATTATTCATAAAGCATTATGAAAAACAAAAAGTTATTCTACAAAACCGATTTAAGCAAGTATAAGTATGCTAATCACATTTATACGCTTTTAACTTATTATAAAATTATTTCAGGCGCTGCTACGTTTTTTACTTTGCAAAACTACTTATAAAAGATCTAGAAGATATCTATGGGGAAATAAGCAACCAAAAAAAACCTCCTTTTGTCTTTCTACTTAAGCACTGGCTTCTTCTCTCTCTCTCTGTCTCCCTCCCCTTCATGGCTCTTTCGTGAGAAGACAGTCAAACAGGGTGTAGCTGGGGTGGATCCACCCCATTGGATAGTAGTGCTGCAACAATAAGTGCACAGTGGCTCATCTTACTAACCCTACATGTCCACTGACAAAGAAACCACAACAAAGTTGCAAGGTAGCATGCTATGAGTAACTGCAGTGTCTGTCATGTGACCCTGGGAATTATTTGCTCATCTGCCGATTGCATGAGCTCATGTAAAATCCACTCTCAAGAATCAGCATGTAACTGGAAACACAATGTGCTCTTTTTTCATATTCAGGGTAAAATATTTTCACATCAGTGACTGACTGCATGGCTTGCATAAGCAGATGAATAAATACTGTGCAAGTCCAAATGTATAAACCAACATTATATAGATTACACGAGGTGCAACTATAAAATATGTAGAAATGAAATATGTCACAATTATCCATGATTAACCAACATAAATTATAAGTGTAATACTAAGGACAGACAAATACACACGTCAACCTATTGATGCACTGCTTAATCAAGGCATCTATTGAGAACATCTGATAGTGTTTGGAGGCCGTGCAAAGACGATGTGGGAGGTGTACCGGTATGCGTGCGAGAGGCAAAAGATTACAGACAACTCGCGTGTTACTTCCGTCCCACCTGGCCAATCCAGTTTGGCATGCTCCACTGACAGTGACACATATTCTATTACAAGGTTACATAAGCCAGTGTAAACTACAAAGACTGAAATATCCATCTTTCTTTCTTACTTTCCGTGTGATACACACTCCTCTCCCTCTTATTCTCTCTCTCTCTCTCTCTGTCCCTTTCTCTCTCTCTCTCCCCATCTCTGTCTGTCCCTCTCTCTCTCTTACACACAGCTCTTTTAACAGTGAAACCAGAGAAAAGCTCATGTCATTCATAAATCTTCTTAAATGTAGAGAGGTGTGAGTCCATGAGTACATACAATTTTCTGATACTCATCAAGTGAACAGTCTGTCACTTGGGGGTATTCAGCAAACTGGAACCATGCATTAAGCCAAATCATGTATAACATCATGTATAACATTAAGATATATATATATATATATATATACTTTATGTGCTTCAGAATTTATTAGTATTTGGCAATACTGAAAAACAAGAAGATTTGTCAAATTGAACCTAGCTACAAAAGGTCAGATTTTTTTTAATCTTTTTCTTTGCATTGAAGAACCTGCACTACTGAATTTGATCTACTGTATATGTCAAAGTGAACACATTTGCAGCCATTTTCATCTATTCTAAATACCATGCTGCAGGTTTTCAGAAGTACATTTACTAAATAGCATTGTGGCAGGGGGAAATATGGCATTAGAATTAAGGGAAGGTGTCAGAAGTCACATAGTAAAGAGGAATTACGGTTCCTCATGGCTAAATTGATGGATTCTGAGGGGGTGGTGCATGGTACTCTGAAATGCTTTACCAAAACTTCAGGCAGAGCAAACGTGACCATACCATAGGATGACCATACAGCCACCATAAAGCTTTGTGTACTCAGAGACAGAAAAGCTCTTACACGGGATAAAAAAACATTTAATGACATATGGAACAAATGACTCCAATCAGCAAATCTAAGGTCAAAAAAAGGTCTTCATAATGTTTATCACTGGAAAAAAAAGTTTGATTCATTGACTAAATGTAAATATAAATATTTTGATCCATGGCCAGAGATACAATCTTCACAGTGAATGGAGTGTGGGGGGACGTGTTAAGCAAGGAGGAAAGCACCTTTTAATCTATTCACAGCTTTTCCTTGTGACCATGCGTTGACTTCTCAAACCTTAAAAATACGTACAATTTATAAAGATAATATAACTATATATCACTATTATTATACACTCATCAACCACTTACATCTTGCTAGTACTAGTTTGGATCCTTTGCCTTCAGAACAGCTTTAATTCTTTGTAATTTCTTTGTAAATTCAATAAGGTACTGAACGCATTTCTCAGAGACTTTGGTTCATATTTATGTGCTACCATCACACAGTTGCTGCAGATTTGTTATCTGCATGTCCTTGATGCAATCTCCTGTTCCACCTCATCCCAAAGCTACTCTGTTAGACTGAGATCTGTTGACTGTGAGGCCATTTGAGTACAGTAAACTCATTATTACCAGTTAGAGATGATGTGAGCTTTGTGTGTGTTATCTTGCTGAAAATAGCCATCAGAAGATGTTGTCATAAAGTGGTGGACCTGGTCAGAAACAACTTAGTTATGCTGTGACATTTAACTATTTATTAAAAAAGGCCCAAAGTGTTGCAAGAAATGATACCATTACATCAAAACCACCAGAATCCTGAACCATGCATACAAGTCAGGATGGAACCATGCCTTCAGAAGACATTTTCATTGCACCAAAAGGGCACCAATTGACTTTTGGTGAACATTATTAAATACCATTAGGAGCACTGTACAGAAGTTAAAAACTTCATCAACTGCATCAAACATGCCAGGCTGTGGATGAAAGCCTTCAAGTTTAAACTCAGACTTGTGATATCATGCTATCAAAATTGCTTCTGTGTGACAATACAATTCTTTCTTTACTTACTGAGTTTAATTATTGTAATGTATATTTTATTTTCATTCTAACCACACATATTTGTGCACCCAATCTTTTTGTAAAGTCCTTTTTTCTTCAAGAATACTTTTTAATAATTATTTTGTTTCAGACCACAGTGCTTGATTTCAAAATGTCTTATTAATTTGTTTTCTTCTGATTATTTGTCAAGCAAAGTAAATGTATTTATATAACACTTTCATAGAGAGACTCTCAAAGTTAAGTCAAAGTCAAAGAGGCTTTTATTGTCATCTGCGTACAAGTACACAGTGCAATGAAATTGAGTTCCTTGGGAACAATGGTGCAACATGGAACAACAGTAAAACATAAAGTGCAAACGTGCAATAAGTTATAATAAAGCAGATGTGAGACAATGTAACAGACATAACAGTGCCGTACCGATACAATCCCATCTAAGTGTGTGTGGTGAGGATAAGGTGCGGAGATGTATCATGCTATGACGTATAGGTCATACATCAGCACAGAAGTTACTGAGGTAGAGAGACTGTCTGTGTGTGTATAGTGAGGGGGTTTCAGTTCTGTCTCTCTGTGCTGAAGAATCTGATTGTCTGGCGGATGAGTCTTTTAGTGAAGACTCTGATGCTCCAGTATCTTCTGCCAGATGTCATCAGTAAGAATAATCTTTGTGAGGGATGAGTGAGGTCATACACAATGCTGATTGCTTTGCGGATGCAGCATGTGGTGTAGATATCTGTAATGGAGGGGGAGGGAAGAGAGACCACGATGATCTTCTCACCTGTCCTCACCATCCGCTGTGGGGTCTTGCGATCTGAGATGTTGCAGTTCTCAAACCAGGTGGTAATACAGGTGCTCAAGATGTTCACTACAGTCTCTTTGAGGAGATGTGCTTTCCTCTGTCTTCGCAGGGAATAGTGGCGCTGTTGGGCTTTCTTGGTTATGGAGCTGGCGCTGAGGGACCAGATGAGGTTTTCTGCTATGTAAACTCTAAGGAACTTTGTGTTCGTCACAATTTCTACTGCAGAGTTGTTGATGTTCAGTAGGGGGTAGTCACCTGTTGCTCCCATGAAATCAATATCCATCTCTTTGGTTTTATCCACATTTAGAGCTAGGTTGTTGGTTCTGCACCAGTCAGCCACTGGCAACTCCTCTCTGTATGCTGACTCATCGTTCTTGCTGATAAAGCCCACCACAGTTGTGTCATCAGCTCACTTAATGATGTGATTTGAGCTGTACTTTGCAGTTCAGTCATGAGTCAGCAGAGTGAACAGCAGTGGTCTGAGCACACAGCCCTGTGGGGCACTGGTGCTCAGTATGGTGGTGTTGGAGGTGCTGTAGCCAATCCTGACTGTCTGTGCTCTCTCAGTCAGGAAATTTCCAGTTGGAGAGGGTGGGGTTCAGGCTCAGCAAGTTGCAAACAATAAGCAAATAAATATTGAAGATGTCCATCAGAACATCTGCGAGTTGTTCTGTGCTTCTTTTGACATATGGTGGTGTGCTATCTTGTCCTGGGGCTTTCCGTGGGTTGACTCTTTATAGAGTTCTCTGCACATCAGCTGGGCACAGTGCCCAGTCATTTGAAAGAGGTGTGGTCTTCTTTGCTGTTGTAAAGTTCTGTGCTTTGAACCTTGTTTAGAAGCTGCTCAGCACATCTGAAAGAAAGGTATAATTATCACAGGCAAGTGGAGGTGTTTTGTAGTTGGTGATGGCCTGGATGCCCTGCCACATGTGCCCTGAGTCAGAAGTATTCTGGAAGTTGTCGTGGATCTTTCCTGAAATAGACACGCTTTGCTTTTCTGGTGGCCAGGAAAAGCTTGGCTCCAGCTGATATGAGTAGCAATAGTGGGGACAGGGCTCAGCCCTGTACACACCGGGAATGTTGGTATAAACAAGGTGCAGCATATTAGCCCCACGGGTAGCAATGTCTGAATGCTGGTGAAATCTTGGTAGCAGAGATTTCAAATTACTGTGATTAAAATCGCCATCAAAAATAAACAGTCCGTCAGGGTGTGAGTTCTAGAGATTGGCATTCGTGCTAGGTGAAATTTAAACTGTGATGATGTACAGAATGTTCAGCTTTCTCAGCAAATAAAATGACCTGGCTCTGACAACTGCAAATTCCACCAGTGGTGAGCAGTAACTTGAGACCAGTGGTGTATTTGAACACCATTCAGTGTTGATGAATGGTGAATGGCTTACTTTACAGAGTAAGACATACAAAACAAATACAGAACAAATCCAATACAAACAAAACTAATAAATCCTAGTACACAGGCACTCATCGACTTACAATCACTCATCGAACAACAATCAAGACTTAAAAGCAAGATGATACACATATGTCTTTAGACGTTTAAAAAAATCTGAATAGAATATGAAAACGTAATATCAGTGGGGAGAGTGTTTTACAGTTTGGGGTTTAGACAGCAAAAGCCTGATCACCCTCAGATTTTAAATTAGTATGAGGAACAACAAGTAAGCCCTGATTTGATGACCTAAGAGTTCTTGAGTTTTGAAGAGGACATACAGTAGCAGCTCTGAGATGTATGCTGGAGCCTCCTTATGGACTGCCAGATAAGTAAACATTAGAATTTTTAAATCAATCCTATGACTTACTGGTAACTAGTGGAGGGAAGACAGTATGGGAATAATATTCGTCGAAGATCGTCGGCACCTCTTTCCCCACATTGCACGACCTTTACAATACCCGCCTCACACGAAAAGCTCTCTGCATAGTGGGTGATCCAACTCACCCCCTACACAGCTTCTTCAGCCTGCTGCCATCAGGGAGGAGACTGCAGAGTCTCCGGGCCAGAACCAGCAGACT
>JAUZSU010140565.1:0-15590 GCA_034780255.1 Parotocinclus maculicauda | reverse complement strand
CGATTTACACGTATAGCGAACGTACAAACAAGAACTACTGTTGCTTACGAACTTTGTTCATTGAAAAATAAATTTGCTAACAAGTTTTTCGAAATGATTTACAACACAATGTATAAGTACTCAGCATGCGAAGCATAGTACTGTAAAAAAACAAGTTCTTACTAAATTCCAGTCAACGTTTGAAGAACTTATCCAGTGTGATATGATCCGCTTTCGCAGGGGCTAAGTGGCGACTTGTGGCTTCCTTTTTTGTAGTAAATGGAAATGTTAGGCAAAGACCTGTAAGTGGCAGTAGAGGGTAGAGTTTTTGGGTAGTGATGCCAGAGACGAAGAGTTTCTTGGGATTTTACATACGGCAATTACATACTGTACACGTTTTTTTTCTGATTTAGCGGAATTTTGGTCCAAATAAGCGGAATAACATTACACGTATTTAATAGGATTTGATTCGGTACTTTAGGATTCGGTCCAAATAAGCGGCTGGTCCCATTAACCGGAATCGACTGTATATATAAATAAATACATATCAGATATGTATTGGATTTCAGTATCACATATGAAAGTGCCCAAATCAGAACTAAAAATGTCAGATTCAGTGTTTTTTTTTATTTAAACATAAAATCACTGGAGTCATTATTCTTCTGGTAAGTTCCAGTATCTGTATAAAATCATTTGTAATAAAATTATTAAAAATGATAACTGTATGGTTTTCAGTAATAAATTTGTATTTACAAAGTTATTATACGAATTATTTAGGAGGTGTGTTTGCTGAGGGACTATGAATTTAACCAACATTACATACAGCTATATTCATTTATAAATATATATATTATAATTTACATTATATCTCTTAATTGACTTTTCGGTGTGCTTACACTCAGATGTTTTATTCATTATTGGAGGAGAGTATGTCATTATACTGGTATTTATTTTGTGCATCTGTGTTTTGATTGCCTTGAATTGAGCTATTTAAATGATAGCTTGTAAATTCTATGCAAATAGCAGGACACATCATAGTGGCAATTCTCTTTTCACCACCACACCACAAGAGGGCCCCCTCCCCTGAGTTATCCAATGGTTCCTACATCCTGTTGCATTTACTTTTATCAGTGTAAATAAACCTTCTGCATGTGGATGTTCAATCTTCCATTGAGTTATAATTGCTACAGTATAAAGCCATGTGAATAGATGTGTTAGAATCATCGTCTGTTCCCTATGCAGAATGCTCTTTTGGGTGATTACCATTTTGTAGTGCTGTCCAAATCTAACTGTCTAGTTAGTGCACTGTTATTACCCATAATGCACTGTAGAACCAATGCTTACTAGGTTTACACTGATATCCCACACTGCATAATTATTTCTTCTTCCAATTTTAAAGGAAATTAGTATACTGATTATTTCGTTCGTTGGCACCACCACTACCACACTGGAATGTTGACCATGCTTGACAGGATTTTGTTACTCAACTGCATTTTCATAGCAGTTTCTTTCCTTTTACAGAAGTTGGTTGGGGATATGTATATGACTGTAAAAGTCATGCAGCACAAGTTTTTGTTTAAAGATGCTTCTGGTGCAGAGTTTTAGGTTTAGTAAGTTTTTACAGAAACATTAAATATTGCAACATTGGGCCTGGATGGGAGCAGAATTGGTGTATTTACACTCACATTTTCAAAACAAACATGCTGAACAACTAAGGGTTAATGTGTACTGTTTAATGCTTACAAAGCTCTGCAACAGTAAATATCAGTAACAGTAAATATCATAATAATCTCAGTCCATTGTTTTTACTGATAAAAAAAGAACATTGTTAGAGGTGTATAGCTATATGTAGTTTAGCGACAATGCCTGATCATACAGTATATTTGAAAACATAACTGAAGTGTCTTCATTTGTATATGTCTGTTATGGTTATATAAGCACTCACTTTAGTTCTACAATTACATACTGTTTCTCTACATAGTTTATTAGTTCCCTTTGCACAGGATCAGCACAGATCAGGTAATGTTTTGGTAATGGGTCATTCACAGCCCTGCAGTGACACTGATGTGGTGGTGGTGTATTAATGTGTGTCTTATATAGATATGATTGGATCAGAAATAGCAGTGCTGCTTGAGTTTTAAAACACTATTCACTCACCGTCCACTTATTGGAAGCATTCACCATATTGCTTACCTTGTAGATCAAAGTAAAATCAGAGACAGTAGCTCAGCAGTTGTTGCACACGTTGTGTAACCCTTTGTCAGTGCTCATGGGACGCAACCTACAGAATTCTGGTGGCTGGACACTTTTTTTTTTCCAGCAACACTGCTTTGTCTGATCCACTCACACCAACACAATAGACACTGGAACACACCACCACCACATCAGTGTCACTGCAGTGCTGCGACTGAATCACCTTCAAAATAGTACCTGAATCTATCAAACCAACCGTCTTGGTTCTGTTGGTGTGCTGACCATTAGAGAACAGAGTACAGGAAACTAACAAGGCATGTAGTGGAAGAGATGGACTACAGTCTGAAATTGTAAAACTATAAAGTGCATCTATATGGTAAGTTGAACTGATCAAATGGACAAAGTAAAGATAAAAAATAAAATAAAATAAAAAAAATATATATATTTAATAATAATACATAATAAATGTAATTAAAGTATATGTAATTTAAAAAAGTCATACACTACATATTATATCAAAGCTATATAAGGGATACTGTTGTGTACTGTTATTGACTAAATAGCCAAGATACCATGTTGTTGCATCATTCCATCCTCAGCCATGCTGCACTAGGACATTTGTAACTGTTAAGCAATTCAGGACCCAATCTTTTCCAGTAGAACATAGCCTAAAGCATCACAGTAGCAATAATTGTCTTCACCTGTCTGTGGTTTTAATGTTATGGCTGATCAGGAAGGTTGCAGCTCAGACTTAGCTCAGCAGTTTAGGTATTGGAAAATTAATCAGACGTTTGAGGATTTAAATCCAGGCTCTGCCAAGCTGCCACAGTTTGTCTCTAGAGTAAAGTGATTATTACTCACCTCCTAGTTGAAAATCAACAAAACGGCAATTAAATACTATGTGGAGACTGAAATGCAATATATACTCAGGAAAATAAATAATTTGATTTTATAATATACTGCTTACAAAAACTAGGGAATATTTCAAAATAACTGTGTTAAAGTTTGACATTTCACGTCAATGATTTCTATGAGATTATTGGCTGGTTGCAAAGTAGAAATGTGATTATTAGTCATGTAAACTCATGTAAAGCTTCCCCACTATCTGATTATAAGGATGTTTCATACACGTACAACTGGTTGCATGCATTAGTTATGCAGGATATCAAACCAGTCAGGCTTATAATTCTGAATAAACAGTGGTGTTAAATGTGAACTACATTACTACACACTAAGAAATGGAATACATTTTAGTGTTCCCTTCCTACACTGGCATTAGTATACATACTACTGTTATACATACTACTACATAATACCAATGCTAATGCTCCAGCAGTAAGACCTGTATACCAAAAGATGGAGCTACTGTGACTTTGTAAGAACAACCGACAGTAATTTTACACACCAAATATAGTTGTTGTTTCATTGGAAATCTGGAGCGTTGCTAATCTAGCTTCTGGAGATATTTATAGAGCTGTTCAGTCTGTCCATTCTGCCCCACTCTCTTAGTATAATTAAGTGCATTTGGAAGCATGGCTGATGGGAAGATGTCATCTAAACGTCCTTTCCTTTGGCTATTGCTTGCTGTCATCTTCTGCCCCAATCCAGAACGATAATGCCAGGTGGCCAAACAGAATGCAGCTTTGAATTAGTAATAAATTATGGAAAATTGAAATCGTAGCCCATTACCATTAAGCAGATTTCTCCCACGGTTGTGGAGAGGAGGAGGAATGGAAGTCTGTGCTCTGAACATTCAGCAGAGCTCCAGGCATTTATTAGCATTGATGCCTCTAACAAAGCGCCAAAGAAGCATAAGGGAATAAGGCCCTGTTCAGACTTGTGCCAGTCTTCAGAAAACATGAGTCTCTCTGCAATACTTGGGAATTAGCTATTATGACTACATGGCAGTTGGGGTCCAAACAGACTTCAATGTGGAGTTAAGTGTTGGATTGTGTTTTTAGTAGACATACAATCTGATCTTGGAGTTAAATAAGCTGAAGGTTAAGGGCTATGTTCAAGGCACAATGGCAGCATGGCAGTCCTGGGAATTAAACCTTTACCCAGTATTTAAATCTCTAAACATCTGCTGTCCCTGACTTATGGCTTGCATTTTTATTCATCAGTGTTGTTTAATTTTGCCAAGGGTTTATTTTCTTGTGTGATTTTTTGACTAAATAAGTCATTCTGTTTGTCACATCAAGCCAGTGGGTGCTCCCAAAAGTATTGGTAATTATATTTGGTCTTATTGTTGCTGTAGCACAATAGGCTACAGCACACAGAATGAATAATTGTTGGCAGAGCGTGGAGACATAATTATTAGCTATATTCAAATGTTGGTGATCCGGTCCAAATAACATGATTGGTTGATTTGCTCAACAAAATGAAATTATTACAATGAACCAGTATAAAGTCAATTAAGTTCTTGTTACATAAATAAAATACAAAATGCTGTAAAAAAAGATGCCTATTTTGAGCAATTCTGGTGGCACAGGGACCTAACAGGGACATTTCTTTACATTTTGTCATACTGGGGCATATATAGATTTTAGAAGGGAACAGCTGTAGCCATTCAGTCATAAGGACATGAATTGCCTGTGCAACACTAAAAAGATGAACTGAAGATAAACAATAAACAAATGGAAAAAATTCTGTTTATGTGCACTCATTTAGTTTTTTTCCAACATAACTGATGCCTTTGTTTTAGTGGTCTAATTAGTACGTTCAGTAGGTGATACTGGTATAAGTGGCTAGCCAAAACATACAGCCATGAGCTCTCATTACCTTGCCTGCAGCTGAAGTGTATTTTGAATATTTCTGAATGTCCATTACTTTATGTAAAAAGCAAAATAAACTGGCTCTGACTGAAAGCCTTAGCTGCTCAATCTTTTGGAAAGATGCCGGGGGCATCATGGGAAATGTAGTTCCTGTAGTAAATTTAAGTGGCTTGTCCTGTAGTTCTGCTCAGAAATCCAGCATAAAATTTACTTTATGATTTTAGTGGGACATGGCAACATTTTATTGGGGCACATGCTTTGTTAACAAAGGCTTTCTTTGAGGGAGTAAAGGTTGTGTGAGGGTCCTGGTGTGGTGTATGTATAATGTCTCCACTTCATCATGCAGTTAGAATGCATTTTTTGTACTCACCTGATACTGTACTACAAAGTGTGGCATGTTATGGTGAAATTATATATAGTATGACAATGGGGTGGTTTGCACATCTTACTCAAAAACTTGCTTATCTGGTCTGGGGTGGTAGAAACCTACAGTAGGGGAAATGGCTGAGACCCTTGTGAATTTGCTTCTATTAAAAACATTTAATTAACCTTAGATTTAGATTATTAATGCTTGGTATGTTCCTGCTTTTGCTGTACTGACAGTGTGCACTTGAGCTGGCATGGACTCCACAAATTATTGCAGAATCTGGTGATCCATGTTCTCCCAGCATGATTTCACAATATTTCAACAATCAGCTTGTGATGTCACTGAATGCTTGGCTTTCTCTGTCTTTAAGTGCCTCCATAAATGTTGAATGGGGTTTAGTGTAGGTGACTGTGGAGGAAAGTCCATGAGAGTCAGCACTCTTTGGACTTCCAATAATTGTTGCAAAGCTTTGATGTGTGTTTTAGGTCATTATCCCAAACTGAAATATAAATCCTTCACAATGATTCAAACAAGCTTTTTCACTAGTGTGCTCAGACATCTGTAATACAGAATGGTTTCACATAGTTTATTTTGCCAGGAAATTATTCCGTTTACTAAAATGTTGCAACTTTAAACACCATCACATCATCACATGGTTACACACTATTATTGCGTTGTGAATAGATATCCTAAATCTCACAATAATTAGAATGAATATCAGTGGAAAAAAGTATTATGGAGTGGCAAAACCAACTTTGAACCTTTCTGGGTCCAGTCGAAACAACATACGTTATATATGGTCATTATTCTGACACTATAGCTAAAACTACAAATCTAATGGTGTCCTAAGACTTTTTCACAGTACTGTAAATGGAATACAATAGAAATTAATATAGAAATAAATAAGAATTGGAAATTAAATTATAAATTGTAATATTAATATTAATGGCTTCACCTTTCAATTTTATAATTTTTGTTAACACCATATCTTGTGTCAGTAGAATAATAAAACCTTAAAATCAGTCCCATGTTATTCACTGAATGTTAGGTCAACTCCTAATAAATTAAAAAGGTTTTAATTAATATATGTGTTATTGTGTATATAATAACAGTTATTGGCAAATTATGTATCTATTTTGACTAAAGTGTATAGTCTGATGATTATGGTTGTTAGTGGAATGTTGACAGATTTTTCTTATACTTGTATAAGAATACAACCGTGTGGTTGATAAACATTTTTTTTGTTCCTGTTATCATAAAGTCTAACAATACGATGATATAATCTTTATGATGCACTCGAGGTTTGTGCTATAATGTGAGATATTGGCACTGGTTTTCTGCTTTTTGGCACTTTGCCTCATGCCTGTGACAGCAGCACACAAGTTATATCTCACGTTATAGCACTCTCTCTTGTGTATTATTTCTCAATTATAATTGCATATTTTAAAAAATGCCTAGAAGTTCCAATAATGGACCTTGAACTAATAATGATTCATACCACAAAAGAGTCCTTCATGCCTTAATTCAGGATAATGACACTCATTATGCATATCTACTTAATGGAGATTCAGTCTTTGTATTCTAATTATTGTGTCATTTATTAACTCACACAATAACCACAACAAAAAAATGTAAGTGTATGCTGTCTTGGCACATTTGTCAATGGCTGACTATAAATAATTCTGCTTTGGTGTGTTTTTTATATTTTACAATAATACTTTTAATTCAATAAAAGATGCTTGAGGAAAAGAAACAAAGTTCAGTCATACTAAATAAATAAAGATACAGTGCATAACATTTGCAAAGGAAAGAGTGTTGTGAAATGGATTCCAGGTGAGAGTCGGAGGACAGAAGGCAAGTCTCATCCTGCCTACATACCACCAACTTCAGTCCGCCTCCGTCAAGTCATGAAACATTCCTGTGTGGCAAAACATAAGGAAAACCACTGAATGCACCATGTTATTTAGCACAGACTACAATTTTAGTCATTTTTGGTCTGGTGCATTATATTTTAATTATATTTACTACTGCTCGAGTATCAGGATAAAGTATTGCTCATTCAGCAAACCTGAGCAGAATCAAGAATAAAATTATTAAGCATTTAAGTCTGCAGTGTTAGAATTTGTATTTTGTTAAATTTAATTAGTTACATTAATTGTTACATTTGTTGAATACTAGTAATTTAACACATAAGAATGACAAGATAACAGTGTATCTTGTTGTGTATTATCACACAACAAGGGAATGCACTCTAAAAAAAGTAATCCACATGTCAGTCTACTTAGGATAAACAGAATGACTTGTCAGCAGTACATGAGGCCAAACCTTATCTAAACACTTACTTAAGAAACTACAAATAATGAAAATATGATATGAAAACATGATTAGTTCAATAAAAAACAAGTTGCCTACTTTAAAGAGCACCATATAAAGTACTATAAATAGACTCCCTTGATAAAATATGGTTCAAAGTGAATAGTGAAATGTACATTTTATGCAACTGTGATGCATAAAATATAAATAGTAGCAGACAAAAAGATTGTGTAAAATGGCAAAAATAATTGCAAAGAGGTGTTTGATATGAAGCAGTTGGGTCTAGCAGTAACAGACTGGTTTAGCCAGTACTTATACTCCCAGCTCTCCAATTAATAATTCTGTGGTAGCCTAGTGGTTAAGGTATTGGACTCTGGACCAGAAGGTCCAGGGTTCAAATCCCACATCTGCCAAGCTGCCACATTTGGGTCCTTGAGCAAGGCCCTTAACCCACAATAGCTTAGTCTGTAAGACTGTATCAGTCACTCTGGATAAGGGCGTCTGCTAAATGCTGGAAATGTAATTCTGACAGTAGAATATTTTGTACTGAAAACCTGATTAAATATAAATAAGGCACTTTCATTAGTTTTCATTTCCATATGTAGTCACCTCATCAATGTTCTATTCGGCCCAGAAAGGTGGCGGAATGGGGAAGACAGGCGATATATGTGACTTTAAACATGGCATGTTTTTTGGTGCTAGACATGCTTGTTTGAGTCTTTCAAAACCTGCTGATCTACTGGGATTTTCACAAACAGTCATCTCTGGAGTGTACAGAGTATGGTCTGAAAAGCAGAAAATATTCACTAGCAGTGGTAGCAGTTCTTTGGGTAAAAATGCCTTGTTAATGCCTGCGGTCACAGGAGAATAGTCAGACTGGTTCAAGTTGACAGAACAACAGTAACTTACATAACCACTCAGTACATTGGAGATACAGTACGTAGAAGAGCATCTCTGAAAGCCAAAATGTTTTACCTTGATGTAGATGGGCTACAACAGCAGAGGACCACTCCAGGACCACTGATGTCAGCTAAGAACGCTCTGGAAGTCGCTGTGGATAAGGGGGATATAAATGTAAATGTAAATGCAACTGAGGCTTTAATTTGCAAAGTCCATAAAGAACTGGTTTTCCAAATTTGATTAAGAATGTGGCTGTCTTACTAACATTTGACCTCAACTCCATCAGACAGCTTGCAGATGCATTGGAATGCCAAAACTGGGTGATTGTTTATTATCTAACATCCGAAGCTGAAATAGCAATTATATTCTGAAACTTAGTTGAAGGCACTTTCGGGGGAAGAAAGGCTGTTGTAGCAGCATTGTTGGGGGATTAAAACTACACACTAATATTCATGGTTTAGTACTTTTTGGTTGTCCACAAACTTTTGTCTATATAGTAGTGTGAACTTCTAAAAGCATGTGAAAACTGTTTGGATGCCAGTGTACGCCTGGTTAAAAAGGGTAACAATAAGAGCAAAGGCTGGCTTTGATTAATGAAATTAAATGAGCTTATAGTTATAGTTTGCTTGACATTTATAAGATTGTTTTTTTCATATAGATTACAAATGGCAAACAAATTCGTTGAAGGGTCATACTGAGTCATACTAAACTTTTTACACCACTAAACTACTGCTTTTCTTAATATATAAAGCATTTCTTGTTATGGACTGTCGTTATTGACAGTCGTTGTCGACAGGCCTGTGTTTCCGAAGGAAACAGGGGCATAAATTAAGTCCAGCAGCCCTCTTAAACTCACTCTGTTATTAAATTATTTATGCAATTGATGGTTTAGGAGCCAGTGTTACAACAAGATGATCATGAAATAGTCAACACAAATATGTAAATAAGGTCAATGAATGTGCAGCTCTGATAAATAGCATAAATGCATCCGATTTTGGTTAATTGTTTGTGTGTGTGTGTGTGTGTGTGTGTGTGTGTGAGAGTGAGTGAGTGAGTGAGTGAGTGAGTGAGTGTGAGTGAGTGAGTGAGTGTGTGAGTGAGTGTGTGTGAGTGCGTGTGTGTGTGTGAGTGCGTGTGAGTGAGTGAGTGTGTGTGTGTGAGTGAGTGTGTGTGTGAGTGAGTGAGTGTGTGCTCAGAAAAATTAGGGAATATTTTTTAAATGAATACAAAGAGGGTCCCATAAGAACTGCTGAACAATCTGATCCTGTCCATGCCATTTTTTTCAGAACCTTTGCCTTTGCTCATGTTACTTCAAAGTCAAATGTCAAAATTTGTAAATACAGCTGATAAATTTGATTGATTTGATTCAATCCAGAATGTGTGCTGCTAAGTACAGTATAGGCCCAAAATGTTTTTAAACAATTCAAAATAAAAAGTTTTTCAGGACCTGTTTCAGCCTGTGGTTCGAACACGCTTTCCTGAAGTTTTGTTGCACAGACTATGAAGTAGACCTCCAACTTACTCATTCCTCAAAGGTAAAAAGATTTCCTCTTAAATGATGCTCCAACATGCAGCTGCAAACCTCTCGGATCTGGAATGTCAGCATTCCAAGAATGATTCAAGTTTTTCTTAGCTGTAAAGCATGGCTGTACTCAATTGGGGCTCATTTTTGTTCATATATCATTTCTTTTTAATATAATATATACTCACTCGGTATGACTCCTTCTTTCTACACCCATTGTCTGTTTTGTCAGTTTCACTTACCATATAGAAGTAACCACTATGATTCTCTACATACTTACTTACATAATTATGTGAACACATGTATACTTACATAATTACCCCTCAGTGAAAACGTTGGCGTTTGCATGTCTTCCCTGTGTCCATGTGGGTTGACTGGTCACTCTAAATTTTCCCATTACTGGTATGTAGATATAACATTGTGTCTGTTGCGAATGTAGCCAAATAAAAATAAATCTAACTCTGGATTGCTGGACTGAAAATAGCCCACCAACCTAAACTGTCCAGTCATCAGGTCCGGACCATTAGAGAACAGAGGGGAGGGGATGTACAAAACAACAGTTGGACTACAATCTGTAATTGTAGAACTACGGTGCTTCTATATGGTGGAACTGATGAAAATAGATAATAAGTGTAGAAACAAGGGCATGTACCTAATACAGTGACCAGTCTATATAATGTCTTTATACTGCAGAACAGCCTTTTTACTTCTCAGAAAGAACATACCTTTTAGAACATGACTCTTTTCGCTGATGTTCGACAGTAAGCTTTGGCTCATGGATCTAATAACAGTTGATCAAAAAAGTGTCTGTTGGATTTAATAACAGTGCTCTGGAAAGGCTACCCATGTTAGTCGACCAATTCTTTATGAGCTTTGATTTAGGAAGTCAGGGCAGAATGTGATAAACTGACTTCTTGGTTGAAACCGGTGACAGTGTGATATTGAAAGTTATCAAGATACCGGAATATGTAGTGTGAATATATAATGTGCAAAAGGTCTTGGGGATTATAACATTTTCATATTTTATCTAAAATTTTCACTCAGATTGTTATGAAATTGTTCGTAAGTGGTCTGAGATACACCGGTATGTGAGGTTGAACGTTTGGTCTGTTTCCTTTAATGCCTAAATCTGTCATATATAAATCTAAATGGTCGAAAACGACACTCTTCACACAAATCAGTGGATATTTCATTATGGGATATTTAATTTTGAAGTATCCCCTTATTTTTGTGAGTGACACTGTGGATCTATGGACTGTGGACGACAAGCCAAGTAGTGTTTGTTCGAAGACTTGGAAGAAACCGCAACCATTGTTTTGGCAGCCTTTGCGACAAGTCCACGACGCAGCACGCGACATGTCCTGTGGCTTTTGGCTCACCCTGTATCCTGTGGCTTTTGACTCACCCTGTACTATGTGACTGTTAATGTCTGGTCACCCGTACTTAGTAACCACACCTTAAGTATCACACTTTGTGAAGAGATTTTGTAGCCAGCTGAGAGACATTTCAGTTTCTTTTTGAGGATTCTTCTGTGAGAATGTGGTAATCTTGAACGGACTGCTCTTTTAAACCCTATCCACAGATTTCTAATAATGTTTAAGTCGGGGAACTCTGAAGACCACTGGAAAATCCTTAGCATGTATACTTAACAGTTGGAGAGGTCTTTTTGTCCACACATGCCTTTGCTCATTGAGGATGGACAGATCTGTTGTAACTTCATTTTTTTAGATGTCCCTTTGAAAACCTTTCACACTGAACATCGTGGTTAGGAAGCAGGAAAGGTTTTGATGATTTTCCCATGAAAATCATATTAGTGCAGGTGTCACTACTCAGTAGAACAGTGACCACTACTCGAGTGTCTTTTAAATCATCCTCAAGATCCTTTGTAGTCAAATGCTTTTGATTTGATTTTCTAGCAATTCTACAAGCACTCTGTGAAAGTTTTCATGATCTTCCAGACCTCTACTTGACATCCACCGTTTCCTTAATCTGCCACTGCAGACCAGCCATGGTATAAACCAGTTGTTTATGAGCTTTGCTCTAGGAGGTCATTATTACTTTATAACTGGACGGGTCCAATTTAGCACTAGTAATGAGATACACAAATAAAATAATGATGTGATTTCAATCATATCATGTCATCAACCATTATTTTTTATTTTTGTGAGAAGTGTAATATATAAGTTATATAACAATTTGATCCAAAGCAGTATCTGTGAAAGGGGAGTCTTTCTTGAGCAAAGATGGGCAGAGGATCTCCAGTTTGTCCACAAATGACTGAGAAAATATTGAACATAAATATTGAACATTTAAATTTTGCCCTTGCATCATTTACGCTCTATGTTGGTGGCATTAATGCAGAAGCGTGTGTTGAGGTTTTAGAGCAACCTATGTTGCCATATTTTCCAGGAATGTCCATGAATTTTTCAACAAGACAATGCAAAGCAAACCAAATCATGAAATAAATTAGAAAATAAATTTAATCCTGTCCAGTCTTTTTCTGAGGAACATTGTTCAACAGTTCAATAATTTTTTCATGCATTTTTGACAAACTAGTGATCTTCTGATCACTTTTGCTCCTTCAACACTCAGTCTTTTAAGGATATTGCTTTTTTTTATTGCCAAATCATGATAACAGTCACTTGTTGGCCTGAATTACATTATTCAAGCTTTGAAGTTTGCATCACCTGACACCTTTTCTAGTGATGATTGTGAACAAACCATAGTTCTTACAAGCTAATTAAAGTCTGAGACCTTTATAAAAGTTATATGACAGATCAAATCTCTTTGGGCACCAAACATTTAAGTTGTGAAAATATGAAAATATTGAAAAGAATGATTCGTCTTTAACTTCGTTACAGATTCGTTACAGATGTTTTGGCCAAGGTTTATTATTTATTATTATTATTATTATTTCTGAATAACACAAAATGTTGGAAACATTTCCTTGAGATTCTGCTCCATGCTGAGATGACATTTTCATGCTGTGAATGTCATGTTCTACCACATTCCAAATGTGCTATATTGGATTCCATTTCAGTGACTGGGAAGGCCAGAAAACACTGAACACATTGTCATGTTCATGAAACCAGTTTGATATTATTTTTGTGGCATAGTGCATTACCATGCTAGAAATCAATAGAAGAGGTGTTGTGGCCATGAAGGGATGCATAGTGTCAGCAACAATGTTCACGTAGGTTGTGACACTTAATTATTTGCTGATTACTATTCACAAACCAAGAATGTGCCAAGAAAACATTTCCCACACACCACCATCAGCCTGGACTGTTGACATAAGACACATTGGGTCAATGAATTTATGCTGTTTACTGAGTGGTGCAGTGATATGTGTGGTTAGTGCAGTTACCTTCCAGCTCAGAGAACCCCAGTGTGAATCTGGCCTAAAACTCTTTATCAGACTCTCAGACTGTGTGGAGTTTCTCCCTGTGTTCGTGTGGGTTTACTCTGGGTACTCCAACATCCCCAAGACATGACTAGTGTGTTGATGTAACCTTGTATCTGTGTTGAAAACACTGATATAATGTTAAATAAAACTAATAAACAAACGTGTGAAAAAAAATGTTCATGACTAATACGACTATGAAAATTTGACCTCATCTACCCAGTGAAAAAGAAAGTCATGTATTACTGCAGAACTAGCAAACATAAAAATACAACACAAAGGGGATTTGAATGTGCATATTATTGAATATACACTATATAGACAAAGGTTTGTGGACACCCTAAATGTATTAGGATAGAATTTTCCCCAAACCTTTGCTGCCACAACAGATTTTGTTTTCTAAGAGGGCTTTCCACTAGATTTTGGAACATGACTATGAGTTAATAAGCCCTGGCTCACTTGAGTTATTCCAGTACATTTTCAAGGTGTCCGAGTTGAGATCAAGATTTTGTGCAAGCCAGCCAAGTTCCTAAAGTTGGTGAATCTGGAAACCGAGATTTGATTAAGAACAACTGGATAAATGAACAGCCATTTTCCAGCCTGGTATGCACTTTTATGTCTCAGGTTCATTGAGACAGTGAACCTCTGAATGTGCAATTCTGTCTTATATTAGCCCATTAGGGTTGTGATTGGCAAATAGTCAAATAACCATGATATCTGTTCAGAGTCAGACCATCCCACACAAGCACACTATGTTTGAAGGTCATGTGAGGACATCTAGTTGAACCAATCTGCTGAAATCTCATGTTGAGTCAGGTTATGGGGAGTCACACCGAGGTCATGTGCCAGTGTTTAGCATAGCTGGTATATGACTTCCCTGCCTATTGCATACCAGAAGCCATTTATTTCTTCTACTTAAAAACAGTGCCTCTAAACCTATCAACAGTTGAAAAGCAAGTCTCCCCATAGACCGCCAAATATTAATAATAGACTTAAGTTGCAGAACTGCAACCATTTGCACCACAGAATGTAATGCAGATATTAATCAGGGCATATCTGTAGTGATATTTTCAGCAGCAGATGCAAAGAAGCCGCTCTACCAATCTCTAACTAGTTTTACTGCGATGATTTAAACAATACTAGATTATTTAAATAAGGGTTTTGTTTGGAGTGATCATTGTGATTTATATGATTCAGCAAACATTCAAGAAACATATAAGAAAAGGTTTATGCAGAGTAGCAAAAAACGTACACATACCAAGAGTTCATATGTTCTAATAGAATTTAAGTAATGAAATGCCTGCAGTGTTAAATGGCTACATGCCACTTTATCCAACAGTCCATCCATAGTGAAATGCTGCTTTTGATCTGTCAGTGATCTGCAAAAAATTGAAAAAGAAATGTTTTGAAACTTACCCAAATGAAGAAATTAAAAGCAAACAGGACATATTTGACAGCCTGCTCTCCGCTTGACAGCATTGCCATGATAACCTCTTGACAACTCACAGCCGAGCGTCACTGTTCGGTCCAGATAATAAACAAATTTAGTTTCCAGTGAAAGCTGTGTTGACAAAGTTGTGGTCTGAACTGAGGACTACACGATGGTGACAGCTCCACCTTCCAAGAAAAGAGAGCGAGAGAAAGAAAGAAAGAGAGCGAGAGAGTGAGAAAGAGAGCTAGAGAGAGAGATGCTCAGAAAAGCAGAACACAATAAACACAAACAGAATACTGAATAATACAGACAACTTGCACAACCACATGACTCTATTTCTACAGAAAGTCAGAACTGAACCCCATTCCCCAAACATTTACAGTATATAGCAGACGCCCTTATCCAGAGCAAATTAAAAAAGTGCTTTAAGACATCAGTAACATAATCTATTCCTAATAATCAGGAATCTAAACAGGAATACACTTCTGAAACTGTAAAGGTTGTGGGTGTTTTTTTTAATAGATAGAAAGACAAGGGTGGAGAGTTTAGTTGAGGTAATTGCGGAAATAATGGGTCTCCAAATGGCGTTTAAGATAGCCAGAGACTCAGCTGTTTGTACTTTGAGGAGAAGTTCATTCCACCACTTAGGAGCCAAAACAGAGAAGAGTCTAGATGAATGCCTTCCTCGTCCCCTCAGAGACGGGGGA